>CM022679.1:28933163-28968163 GCA_012295275.1 Chrysomallon squamiferum
GTTGGCCAAGGCTGGACACAATGGTCAGAGAATGGGCAAGGGTGGTACAGAGGAGCTGGGTAATAGTTTGTGATATTTAAACTGACCAGTCAAATTTGATATGTGTCACATGGGTCATTTTTGTCATGTTTCCATCAGAAAACAATAAGATACATCTTCTCATCATAATCCTGTTTCTGTGCTTAGATTTTCAGTAAAGTAAAAATGCATGGTTTTGTTAAGAGTTTTATTATTTTGGTCAAAAATTGCTGGTGAAAGCTTTTGAGATATTTAGTATTTTCGTTTTTTTGATATTATTTTTTATTAAAATATTTTGATCCTTTGTTAAGTATTATTAATTTAGTTTTATTTTATTTGTGAATGAAAAGTTTGTATTGATACTGTGTTATCAGTTTATATTTAGTTACATATATATTTATTTGTTTGTTTATTTATTTATTTACCTTCAGTTTTTTAATTTATCTTATGTTTAGGTGCTTCTATTTTGAGGATTGCAGAGATTCAAAAAGAAATGCATTCAAAGTTTGAGGAATTTGTAAGTTTTCATAACAAGACAAAACCATCACCAAATTAATTAACAGTTTTAATACATAAGTATCATAGCAGGAAAGCCACATTTTTGCCCTATGCCTGATAAAATAACTGTGGTCAATAAAAATTCCTTTTTCCATAATGTATTGTTAGATATTCTCAATAGCTAACTGTTCTGCCACTAATGCAAATGTTAATGAAACAGCAGCAGTGATAATTAACTTCAGAACAAAGGTATTGTCAAATATGATTTCAAATCAGATCAGCTTTATAATTAGCCATATTATCAGTGAGTGTCACAGTTCAGCTGGGTAAATGAACTATTACTAACAGAAAAGATATAAAGTAATAGTATGACAAGTTGATTAATATATTAAATGAGTTTTATTTATTTATTTATTTTTTATTTTTTGTTATTTTATAAATCATACAAAAGGCCTGAAAAAGTAAAACATTAAAAAAAACCAAAACAATGCCACCCAAAAACATTAATTATTCACTTAAATGTGTTTTGTTTCATGTCTCTGAATTATTTCTTTTATTGTCTAAGTTACTAAAAAAAAGTCTTCAGTGTTTATCATGTTTATAAAAATGTTTAATTTTAAAATTAATTTCACGTTCCAGACTCGTGCTCTTTTCTCGGAGTTGATCATTCCACTGGAGAATAGACTGGATAATGATTTCAAAAATGCTTCAGTTAGTATCAGTAATAATATTTCTTAACAATTCTTGATGGTTTTGATTTAAATGATGTCTTCTGTACAATTAAACAATCTCATTTTATTATTATCATACACTTAATTTATAGCAAAGACTAATCTTCAATACAAATATAATAATGACTTCAAAATGGACAAAGTATATTTTGATTGTGCAGTTTAAATTAAAAAAATAAAACCCCAAAATAAAAAATAAAAACCACAAAAAGACCCTCCACAAATCAAAAACAAAATAAAGCAAGAGCAAAATGAAAAAGTATAAAAAGTATAAAAAGATTTACATGAATCTGTAGTTTAATTTGTTTACTTTTAGGCAGAGCACAGGAAGTACCTGCAGGGTCACAAGGGTTTTCTCTCCCCGTACATCAAGTCAAACGAAGCCTTGAAAAAATTTCAGAAAAAAAGTAAATCAAAGAGAAATTTTGATGAACAGAAAGAGTCGCAGGTAATTACTTCTTTTACCTTAAATAACAAAGTAAATGGAAGATATTTGTAGCTCTAGTTTTCAAAAGCAGGTTTTAATTGTTTATGAAAATTGTTTAAGTTTTTGATCTTTTCTCCAATATATTTACTGCTGGAAATAAATAAATAGTAAAATTTTTACAATATTTTTTCTATGCCTTTCAATCAGGATAGTTGTGATTTGAATTGCAGGACTTGTTACAGGCACAAAATAAACAATAATTGGTCAGGTTTGTGTTTATTTCAAGTCCAGATCTTTCTTAATATTATAATAGTAACTTAAAATATATATTGACTTTTTTATTGTTGCTGAATCTCAATTACAGTTTATTTATTGTTTTTGTTACTATCTTTTTCTTTCGTTTTTAATTAAAAAAAAAGTTTAGCATGATATAGCGACTTCAGTGTTTTATCTTCAGTTTCCTTCCAGTTTGTTTATAAAAATAAAATAAAATAAAAATAAAAATAAAAATAAATGTTTCTGTTTCTTTTCAGTATGTGAAAGCTGCAGCAAAGTGCAAAGAAAAACTTGATGAGTTTCGTATTCAGGGACTAAAATTAGTGAGTAAAATATTTTCTATCTGTTGAAATATTTACATAGTTAATAACCATTTGTATTTTCTGTCTTTTTTATATGTGTATGTCTCTCTCTCTCTCTCTCTCTCTCTCTCTCTCTCTCTCTCTCTCTCTCTCTCTCTCTCTCTCTCTCTCTCTCTCTCTCTGTCTTTCTTTTTTTTTTGTTTGGTTAACTCTCTTTCTTTGTCTGTCTATTGCTGTCCTTTTTTCTCCCTCCGTCCCTGTCTGTCTGTATTTCTCTGTGTCTGTCTTTGTCAAATATTAACAATAATTCACAAACTACTTGCCAGGCTTTGCTGGAAGAAAGAAAATACTACTGCTACTTGCTTGATCGGTTGTCATCTCTATGTATGTTCCAGGCTACTTACTGTAAAAGGGTAGGCAACATTTTTTATTTGTAATTTGCTCTTTTCTCTTACTGATAAATGAAGTGTTGTTCTGCATGTGTTGTTAGTGAGTAATTGTTTCACCTTGGTGGTTTTTTGGTTAATAGAGAAAATTAATCACTAAAAAAATGGAATTTATGGTTAAGAATTAAATAAAATAATGAAATATTTGTTAACAACACCTCAGTATAATTATATGCAAAATATTTGATATTCGATAGGTGATGATAGAAAAAAAAATGAAACTTTTACAGTTGTGTTGTTAACAAGCGTTTTATTCACTGATCATTTTTCATTTTTTGAGGTGATGTTAACCAAATTTTGTCCCAATCCTTCCTTCCTTCCAGTCTTCCTTTTATCTTCCCTCCTTTTGTCTATCCTTTATTCCTACACAGCTATTAAATGTCCTGAGTTTCTGACCTAAGAAATAATCTGACAAGAACCATGTTAAAATAATTTAAATCTTAACATAGTACTTGGTACAATGACAAAGTTTTATTTGTTTTAACGAATCAAAGATCTGATTTTGTTTCTGTTGTTGTGTTTTTCTTTCAGGGATGTTTTCCACATGGAATGGTGCAGTGTCTACACTGAACAAATAGTTTAGTTGTAGTTACATTCATTATTAACATAGCATAACATTATTAATTTGACCTGTTCTCTCATCTGATTAAACTTTTCTTGACTGCGTTTGTTACATTCTGTACATCTAAAATCTGTATTGCGTCTTAATAAATATGAAGATTTGAGTGTGTGTGTGTGTGTGTGCCAGAATGTGTAAATGAACACATGCATGTATGTGAATGTGTATGTGCATATGTGTGTGTTTCTGTGAATGTTTATGAATCTGCTTGTACTTGTGTTTACACATGTTACATAATAATGAATTTCAACACAGTAAGGTGTTAATAACTGTCAGAAAAAGCTTATAATCACTAGAGGCTCATCCACTGAAATGAATAAATGTCAATTCTGTGACTTTCTAACTTTTCCACTTACAAAAATAAATCTACATCACCACATCAGTTTTCGACACTTATGTATCCATTATGTACAAGAATAATTTTACACCATTGTTAAGAAGTTCATTTTTGTAAAATTATTATTTAAAAATGTAACTGATTAAAAAATATTATTGGTACTAAGATATATATAAAGTAATTTAAATTTTATCTGAACATGCTATATGATATCAAAAATGGGAACATCCTCATTCTTTTCATATATGTATGTATGTATTTATGTATGTGTGTGTGTATGTATGTATGTATGTATGTATCTAGGTAGGTATGTATGTATGTAGGTATTTTGTGGATGATCCTCTAACAATAACAACAGCAGAATTCTAAGACACAGATGCAAGTAATATGTTTCTAATCAAATAATGATGTGAGTTTGTGGATAACTTTCTTACAGTTAGTACATTTTGAGGTTAATTTTCAAGATAAAAACAAGACATTTTCATGTTAATTATCTTTTTTACATAAATGTTTATATAACAATGCCATTTTTAAGTAACAAACTTTATCAGATGTTGTCATAGTTTGTTTCAAGTATACATTGCCTGCCATATAATTGTGGAAAATAGTAAATTTTATAACTTGTTTTTCAGTATGTTAATTAGGAAAATAATTTGGTTCCAGCTTTCAATTGATAAAAATTTGTGTTGTAAATTTTTTATATTGATTATAATCTTCATGTAAGACCAGTATAATTACTAAACACTGACATAACACGAGTCTAAGACTGCACAGCACATTTGTTTATTTAGTTAGTTATTTGTTTGTATTGTTTGTTTATTTTTTTTTTCTCAGTTTGTTTTTGTTTATTTACTTATTTATTTCTCTAGTTTTATAATTTGTTTATTTGTTTTATTTGTTGCACATAATTGTTTTTAATTTCATTTATTTAGCAAATTTCATTAATTATTTATTATTATCATATTTTTATGTTGTTGTAGTTGTTGCTGTTGCTGTTGTTTTATTCTTAGTTTTAAAATATTTTCACAAACTAATTTGCAACAGCTTTCAGCTAAAATTATTACAGTTGTGTAAAAGCTTAAAAACTGCACTTGCCAGCGCGCGCATTTGTGTGTGTGTGTGTTTGTGTGTGTGTGTGTGTGTGTGTGTGTGTGTGTGTGTGTGTGTGTGTGTGTGTGTGTGTGTGTGTGTGTGTGAGAGAGAGGGGGGGGAGGGGGCACTCAGTTTGTGTAGATTTTGTAACTGAGAAGCTTTTTTCACAATTTAAACAGTTACAATAGACATTTCACACTGGGATGTCAGGTACTAAATTCTAACTTGCTCAGAGTGAGTCACACATTAGTTGCTTTCTGTAGCTAAAATCTAGGACACTCTTTTACATTATTAGTAAGTCCTTTTAGGACCAAAGAAGAAAATAAATGAACAAACAAACAAACAAAACAAAGATATAAATAAAATTTTATATTAACAAGATGATTTTGAGGTAAATGATTCTTAAAATAATTATGTGGTGAGAAAAATCAGTATATCAATAAAACCATCTTTATTGAAATTAATTTGGTTGAATAAATTAAAGAATATACTAATACTTTATTTGAATCCATGAATTTTGTAATTAATCATTGACATATATTTGACTATTTACACTTCAAAAGTGTTCAAAAATATTTATTTTCCAGTTAAAAACACTATATTACAATTATTAAATTTGTAAGCTAATATTTTAAAATAATTATTTTATTATACAGAAATGATTGTTACATCTCAGTGTTTCTTACAGATTTTGTTGCAGGTGTTCATTTTATTTTAATAATGTTTTACAGGGGTTTGACATGTTGATGCCACACCTCTCTGAGTGGAAACAGTTGAGTTGTCAACCTCACATACTTCCCAGAGCAGCAGACAGCTTCCTTCGGCCAATCGTAAGTGAGCTCTATGTGACCCAGCCAATCATAACTGTTTATTTTCTGACCAATCATAAATTGCCTGTGATAGTCTAACCAATCATCAATCATCTCTAATAATCTGACCAGACTTAAAGCAGTTTACCTTCTGACCAGTTATATCTTATTTAATTGTCCAGTATAAATATGCCAGTAATTTATTATTATTATTATTATTATTATTATTATTATTATTATTATTATTATTATTATTATTATTATTATTATTATATTTTTTTATATTATTAAAATATTAGTATTTTTAACATTAATATTATTATGATTATTATTATTTATATTTTTAATATTATTATTACTCTTTTTTTTAATGTTTCAACACATAATTTTAATTCAGGATGATGGATCTGAACACACTATGAACTCTCCTGACCCATTCAGACAGCACAACGGCTTCGGCTACCCAGGCCAGACGTCTACGTACAGCAGTCCATCGCGCAGGCCACTGTCTCAACACGAGGTGTTGCGCTACACAACAAAGGGAGACTATGCAGTACCAGCAGGTGTTTTGGTTGGACAGAGTTAGTTTCTCTTGCATTGCAATTTAAAAATTCAGTTGAAAAAGCACTGACTTAATAACCACAGTAAAGTGTTGCTTGCTATGGATGTTTAAAGAAAGAGCTTATTAGGAACACTGAACAAGAATACATACTGACATTGTGTTGAGATACGATATAACATGTTTTGAAAAATGTGTTTTATTTTGTTACGTGTAAATCTCATACGTGAACCAAACCTGTTCTTAAGTTCAGCTTGATATTTAGGGAGTTGTTTAACTGATGAAGAAAGAAATGACATGTTAGTTACAGCTTCTTGAATATGGTGACAGCACTGTAAATAATTTAGTGCAGGATATATCTGCCATCAGTTATTTCAGAAGCTTTTTGGTTGACAGTTGTTGATTCTAGTCCCTCTTTATATTTACATATTTTTATATACAAGTATCCATTTATTTTATTTTGTCATTTTAAAAGTAACAGACCAACAGTAGTATTAAATCTATTTTTCACAGTTATATTTATTTTGTTTGATCCTGTTACATGTGTGTAAATATAATTTTATTTGATGACACCATGCTTACTAATGTAACAATCGAAAGAAGAAGCTTTGGCTTCTACTCCAAAGTCCCCAATGTGTCTAAGGATAGTTTAACAAAATAATCCGTCTTTGTATAATCTACCTGTTTTGTTTACAGGTATGACTTTGCCCAGGTCAATGCCAGCAAGCGTCCCCCCGCAGGGACCATTGGTGCGGGCGTTGTACTCCCACACCGGCACCACTGACAACCAGCTGTCCTTCTCAGACGGGGACATGATCACACTGATTGGAGAAAAAGCAGACGGATGGCAGTATGGCTTCAATGCTAGGAACGGAAAGTGAGTCAGCTCAGTTCTGAATTATCAACAACAACAACAATAACAATAACTGTACAAATAATATAGTAATAACAACAGCTGCAATAACAATAATAATACTAATAATAATAGTAATAACACTAATAACAATCACAAATAATAATAATAATAATAATAACAATAACAATTATAACAACAACAATAATAATGAACAATGCTAACAATAAAAAGTCTAAGGCGGTTGACAGTAAATTTTGAAATAATAAAATTAAATGAATGAAAAATAATTACATTAATTGTTTTGAAAAGAAAAAAGTCTTTAATTATTTATTTTTTTGAAGTATGTTTTAATGTGAAAATATGTTTATAATGTGATTCATCTTGACAATTGTTGAATGGAAATTATTTTTCATTTGTCATTTCATAATAATACAGAAGATTACTGTATATTATTTTATAAAAATTTGAATTTATTTATTTATTTTGTTGTTATTATTTTTGTGTTTTTCAGGTTTGGGTGGTTTCCTCTCTCTTTCACTGAAGATTCTGAGGCCAGTGACCTTGACTCTAGCCAGTCTCAGGGGTGAGAAATTAGATTAGAAAACTGAGTCAGAAATACTCAACAGACCCTGGAAAACAAACCTGACTGACATCAGCATAAAGAAATAAGTTTATTTTGTTTTCATCCTGCCCAAAAAAGTGTGCAGATCATTTAAAAATATGTTTTATATATATATATATATATATACTACTAATGATAATAATATGTAACACACACACACACACACACACACACACACACACACACACACATTCCCCCTACTTTTCTTTAGAAATGGATTTTCCCTCATTTATGTTTACAAAAAGAAAAAATACTACTATTACTACTACTACTAATAATAATAAAATTTATTTTTGTTTTTATGAAGTAAAAAAAAAAATCTGGATTAATTATTTTCAGACTTCACCATCGGGCCAAAAGTATTGGTGACCTGATTGATGCGAGATCTGAAGCCAGTTTTTATTCGTACGACACTGACGTCCCAGGCAACAGTCGACGCCCACGTTCCCTGTATGAGAGCTCGGGAATGAGACTGGCTCAGTCTGGACAGGTGTGTATCATAATAACAAGACAATAACACTAACGATGTAACGATAATAATATAATAACAAATTTACAACAATAATAGTGTGTTCAGATCTGCCATCCTAAATTAGAATTAGTTATACATTAATGATTATCTTAATAAAAATTAGTAAATTAATGATAATAAAGATGATGGTGATAATAAAATGATAATGACTGTTAGTTGCACACAGCAGTTACAAAATGTGTTAAATATTCATTATTTTATTTATAAGTTCATTCAGTCATATTGAACAATAATATTTATTTAATTTACATGTTTTTTCATTTCATTATCTTTTTCTTATACACATGCACACCACATGTGTATTTTAAATCTGATAATATTAGTTTTTGTCAGGAGGTTAAGTTTAATTTTTTATTTTTTTAACATACCATAACCACTAACAGTGTGCATGTGTATTTGTTTGTGTGTGTATGTATGTGTGTGTCTGTCTGTCTGTGTGTGAGTGTGACTGTTTGTGTCTGTGTGTGTGTGTGTGTGTGTGTGTGTATGGTTTTCACACATAACTTGTAGAATTTCATCTTTACATTATTAATCATTTGCTTGGCCTGTGAGACTGTGTTAACTGCAGAAACTAAAAACGTTATTAAACTGAGATTCAAACAGTAGACTGGACATTTCAGCAGTGGATGAGTTCTCCCAGACTTGATGATTCGTTTGCCTTCAACAACAGCATGGACACTGCTGCTGTTGGCAACTGCCCTGGTGGCTACCCACCACCACCTCCACCACCTCCCCCTGCACCACAGGATATCTATCAGACACTGCCTGATGCTATTTATGACAGGCAGCAGGTAAATAGTACAGGAAGTGATGTCATTTTGCATCATGTGACCTGTTCTGGCATTGTGATTGGCCACGTGTTTGTTGTTTTGCTTTGGTTTTGTTTTGTGAGAGGACAGTTTGCTAAATGACTGCAGCAGGTTTGTACCCACTGATAAAAGAGCTGTCATGTGACTCTTTCTGGCTTTTTGATTGGCCAGCTGGACCTGCGTTAGTGTTGTTTGCTTCTATCTCGTGTTGTGCTGTAATGAAACAGGTTTCAAGTTGAATGCTGGTTACTAACATGCTCATTGTTGAAGTATTTACATTACTAACCAGACTTTCCTTGGAAAGATTCAGATATATGTTTCATAAAATGGAGATACTGGAGAATCAGTAAACATTGGGATGTGCAGGTTGCATGGTTGTGTGAGTTTCAAAGCATGCATGTGTTCTTGGTTCAGTAACATCTTTTTAATGTGAATTTCTGTGCACTTGTTTTAAATCACTAGTCAGTTACTACTTCAGTGACTGAGTCTTGATGAATGATTCTCTCTAAAACATGATTACTATGTAAAAAATATGTTTTACATTACCATTTACAAACAGATCCTACATGAAAGCAGTTTATGGATTTTTAACAGAATGTTACTGGAGCATGCTTTTCCTGTTCCAGCCAATAATCATTCAATGATCAAATGTAAATACAAGGGATAATCTTGAGCCTAAATGTAATCCTTTTGGACTCATGTGACCTAATATACTAACCTTGTGGTATTTTGTCATTCAAAATATCAAAACAGAACTTACAGTTTAACTGAACTTACTAAAGTAATTATCATATCAATATATCATTTAATATTTGTCAACAGAATTGGGGGTGTCATTTGGGTCCTTCACTTCATCAACCCACATTTTGAAAAATTACAAATTAACAATCACAAAACTTTTTCTTTCAGAATTTTTAGTTATGAGAGAAGAAAGCAATCAGTAAATGTAAAATTTTAATTACAATTTGCATATTTCTGGGGTGTTTTGTTTTTAAATTTGGTTGAATTCTATAAAAACAAATTTAAAATAAGTTTGTCATTATAATAGATTTGCACTTTATTATTTTTAACAATATGTGTGACCAGTTTCCATGAAAGTACAGTAGTAAAGCTGTAAAATAAAAAATAAAACAGAATAAGAAAATATACATAATATATATAAATAAAAATAAATTAAAACAATAATCTTGATTCTTTCTGAAACTGAAAAGTTGGAGATGCTGGAACTTGTCACAGAAAATGGTCACATTTATTATTTCACATATGAAATCCTCTGTCTTATTGTTTTATTTATGCTTATGATATTATACAGTTTATTTGATTTGTTTGTTCTTAAGATATTTAAACTGTTTTTGTTGTCTCTGGTTCTCTATGAAAATTGTTTTCACTTCTGAAACTTTAGGATTGTTTATTTTATACATATACATATATATATATATCTATCTATATATATATATATAATCAGACTTGCACCTCTTTATATATACAGTACTGCACTTTTCTCTTTGTTTCCTGATCTTTTTGTTAATTATTTCTCTGCAGTATTTATGTGCATGTGAACTTGTCAGTGTTTGAAAATATTAGAAACATATTACTTGTCTGAAAACAAAATTATAAATATATTTAAAACCATACAATGCTAATAAAAAAACTTTTCATTATTAACATTTGAAATATATTTAACATTTTAATATATTTAGTATACATTTCCATTAAATAGTATGTAAAGTATTTATTTTAATATTTAAGATAGTAATTTACTTTTTAACATAAAATTTAATTTTTCCTTTACTCTCTTTTATATGCAAATATAAATTGGCAATAAATAAAAAAAATAAAATAAAATAAATAAATAAATCACATAATATCAAACCTAAATGAGAATATAAATCATAACTGTAAAGACAATAACAAATAATTATTAAATGATATAAAATGATATATCAGCCGCAGTTTTCATCTTTCTTCTAGCAGTTGCAAAATGGACGACATGAAAATTTGCCCCTTCTGAACTTATCTATGCCAGGAAATCATTTCATGCATGCCTCTTTTCCTCCTGCACACCCATCTTACCCACCCCCATCTCCACCCCTGCCACCCCCACCCCCACCTATAGCTCCCCAGTCAGACTATTCTTCACAGTCGGTCACACCCATGTCGACTCCTAGCACCCTCACTCGATCTCCAAGCATCCGTTCGTGCATCACGTCATCAGTGAGTACACCCCCCTACCCCCACCTTGTCACGCAGCCCCAGCGTCAGGTCACTGTACTACCTGGCCGAGCCAGACACGCCCCAGCTCCAGCGTAAACTCAGCACCAGATCTTACCACCCTTCTGTGAACACAGGCCCCACCCTGCAGCCCGAGGCCAGACCCCGATCTCAAAGTCAGTCGCGACCGAAGGACTACAAAAGGTCCAGATCTGCAGGTCGCATTCCCGACAGCAGGATGAAGTCGAGAAAGCCCCCTCCACTGCCCAGAAACCCACCTCCCTCTCTTCCTCCCCCTGTAGCTAGATCTTTCAGTATGCACAGTTTTTCATCTGTTTGCACCGCTTTGTCTCAGAATCCGCAGAGAATCTCGGACCAGAGGGACAGGACCATGGGCGCGGTCACAGTCCCAACATCCCCCCGCCTCTTCCCCCAGACCACGCAGACGATGCTTCAGACCTGCCTCCACCCCCGCCGAGCTGACTACGGACATGATGACAGGTGAATCAGGTTTTAATCAAATAAATTTTAGCTTTTACAATAAAAATGTGTGTGTGTGTGTGTGTGTGTGTGTGTGTGTGTGTGTGTGTTTGCATATAAATATAAGTGTGTTTGTGTGTAATATAATTACTTATTTGCAAAGCATTTTTACAAATTTTCCTCAATAATTAAAATAAAAATAAATATTTATAGTGAAAAATATTAATGTTTGTGTGCATGAACATGTACACACACACACACACACACACACACACACACACACATTCTCACTATAAATGTTTATTTTTATTTTAATTAGTAAAGAAAATCTGTAAAAATCCTTTGGAAATACGTAATTATATTGCCAGTAAATATTTGAAAAGGTTTCTGAGGATCTTTCTGTTATTGTTTATCATTTTAATTAATTATTTTTAAAGTTTAGAATAAACTAGATATCTTTTTTCAGTCATTGTGTAAAACATCTGATGCTATATTTGATGTGTTTGTTTTATAAAACCTCTTTTCCATTTAGTGGCCAGCGAAATCAGGTTTTTACCAACATCAAACTTCGGAAAACAGAAACAAATGATCGCTCAACTTCTAGAATAAATCAGAACTTCTAGTGAAATATGTAAACTAACACTGACAAACAACATTCAGCTGACAATGCTCTCAGAAGATAACACTGAAAAGAATGTAACCATATGATAACAGCATTAAACAAAAATAGCATTTGATCGAAATGTAACTAAATAATAACTGGAGTGAGCATTCATCTGAATTAAACTAACTGGTGATGTCATTTAACAAACATTTTACACAAGAAAATTACAGTTCACAAACTCCTTTATTTTTTTTTTTTAAATAATTTTTATCTCTTTGTGTTTATTTTGTAACTGGTGAGGACTCTAGACTAGCTGTTTACAAATCTGAACCAGTTTGATCAACAGCTTGAAGTTGCTGGACTGTATTAAATAAGCAGTCATATTTGTCAAATGTTTTTACAATGAATTCTGGGACTTGTTAATCTATCTATCTATGTATCTATCTATCTATCTATCTGACTCTCTTTCTATCTGTCTATCTATTCTGTCTGTCTGTCTCTCTATCTGTCTATCAAAAACTGGCTGTATAAGAGAGTAATCCAGTGTTGTAAATATCAAAAGTTTGCTGCCAAAAAACTTTGACCTTTAGTGAATAAAAGTTATCTTGTTGTCTAAAATGATCAGTTTCTTTATATATATTATATAAAAATATGAGGAAAAAGAAAAGAAAATTTCAGATCCTTTTTGTTTTTATTTTTGTGATAAAGAATGTTAGTCAGAAAATATATTTTTGTTTTATTTTTTTCTTTTTATTGTTTTCTTTTGTTAAATTACTGTTATGTTTTTGTTTTATTTTATATTATTGTTATTACTGTTATGTTTCTTGTTATTTTTTTTTTCTGATATAAATTTAGTAATGCAGGTTTATTTATTTACATAAACAAAATTATTACACATAATTACATGTATAATTAAGATTTCAAACCCTTAGTGTAGACAATAAATTTATTTTAATTAAAAATAAAATTAAAATTTCAAATATACATATGCATGTATATATAATTTTTATTATATCAGATATTTTATTATTTGATTATTAATGAAATATCTGTATTTTTTAGGTAAAACTTTAAAGTTTAAATTCATTATGAAAACTGAAACAACAAATCATACTTTTGAAAATTAATATTTTCTGCATGGATTTCCTAAATTTAACATTTTTTTTTGGCAAATTTTAATCCTAAATAATTATATTATCAAATCATACATAAGTTCAGTTTCTGTCTAGGGAGGGTGAAACCTGAATGGGGGAGTCTAGTGGTTCTGGATCAGCTTTTCTCTGCCTACAAAAACAATTAATAATAATAAAGTTAAACAAACAAATAAAAGATGGTTCTGATGCAAGCTTTTAAAAATTATTTAAATTTTATACTTGAGAACAAATAGATAATTCCTTCTTACCTGTACAGTTTAGCAGTTTGTAACAAACATAAAATAAATTTGTTTTTATAAACTTTGTCATTTGAGGCTATTTGTAGATTCATAACTGTGAAGGTTTACAAATCTGCAACAATTCTGTAAGTGTCAATATTAACAAATTGCTATCAAATCATGCATAAACTTTTTATTTGTAAATATTTTTTATATTACTACATTTAATACATTGTGACTGCATAAATGTATAGATGTTTTAAAAATAAAAGAATTTGGATGCTTTGGAGATGTGTAAAATAAAAAAAAAAAAGAGTTGTGTGTTTTATATATCTCTTTATTAATTCACTGTACAACAGAAAATCAAAGTTATATTAAACCTAGTGGAATTCATATTGGTTATAAATGAAATCAGCAGTGACAATGGAAATGTAATTAAATACTTAATGTTAATCAGTTAATAAATTTACACTAATTTACAAAAATATCTTTTAAAACTTTTAGTTTAATCAGGTTTTTTTAATTTAACATGAAAAATGTAATTTTTTATTTAAAATAAAAATATATTATTAGCGCTAAATACATATACAGTTTTTCATTTTGCAAACATTTTATTGTTTGGATTATTTCAAATCTACATTGCAAAATGTTGATGAATATTTATATATTTGGATTACCTTTGTGGTTACTAGTTTAAATCTTTTTTATAATGAATTTTGTACTTGAACCCAATTTATTTTAAGATATAAACATGATCTGCAGTAGAAATTTCTCTGGGATAAAACATTTTTTATTTATTTTATTTTAATTGTTTTAAGTTTATGTTAATATATGTTCAATATTAGATCACAAAAATGTATTTAATATTTTTTACCTTTTTATATATAATTGTTGTAATAATCTGTGTATATTGGATTAAATATACATTCCATCTTCAATAATGGAGGACAGTAAGTGATATTTCTTTATAGTAAATTCCTCATTTAACTGTGGAGATCAGTATATATTTATGTATTAATATTTTTGATGAAGATTATGTGTGTATTTGTGGTAAATTTATCTTTAACATGAAGATCTATATAATTATATTTGTTATATATTTTTTATTTCAAAATTGGAGATGTAATTATTATTAATAATTATAATTTAAGTCTGAAGATCTGGTTGTTAAGGAATTTGTTGATTTTGTTTTTTAGATTTGTTTTCTGAAGTCTGTCTAAACTGATAAACATAGTGTTAAATTTAAGGTCATATGCAGTATTAATGCAATTAATATTTTGCTCAATTTGTCTTACATTCCAATTCTTTCCATCTGTGTACTGTGTATAAGTAACAAACAATGATACAGAAACAACAACATTTTTATAATCACATAATACTCCTGGTTTTTTTTTAGTAAGTAGTTGAGAATTATTAATGGTGATATATATAAAATAGAATGCAGTCATTTTCAGTCTTTTCATGAATGTTTCAGACATTTCACATAATGACTGGTTTCACAGATTGACTCTGTTGTATATAAATATATATAGAGATTACCATAGTTTTTTTTATTCTGCATGGCAGTTGTTTTGATGTGATCTACTGTTGTTGTTTTTTTAATGTATATAATTATGAGATAGAAATATCATATAATACTTCAATTATAGCAAAATGCTGAACATACTGTTTTCTGTTCACTTTTGTTGCAGTAATTTTCTTCAGTGCAGGGGTTTCATGTATACATCTGTCAATGTTTTCTACATTTTATTTTTTAAACTTAATTCTTTTGTTTGTTTCAAAGAACAAATGCTTTTTAAAACTTATATATGTATATATTTTTAAAAATAATTTCACTTTTGGTTTTTATTTTAGTTTGTAATAAAAACTGCTATGTAATTTTGCTATCATTTTATAAACTTTTATATTTTTGATTGATATTTTTTTACTCCTTTGAAAGACTTGCAGTTTACTGGTCTTATGATATTTCTTTTTGACACATACACTTATAACCTTTCTTTGCATACATACACTTTGCCTTTGTACAAATTAATTTTATATTTAACTGTTTGTTGCTGAATATCAAACCATTTTTTTTTTTTTTTAATTTTGGACTTGGAGTTTCCTGTAATTAAGTATTTTTGTTTGTGAATTTATGTTTCGTGAATGTGAAAAACTGAAAAATTATTTTTTATCATTATGAGGATAAATATTGTTCTTAGATATGGTTAAGCATATGGACACATTTTCATTTATACATACATACATACATACACACATACATTCATACATACAGATGCATATATGTACACATATACATGGATGTGTATGTATATGTTGTAAGTTTGTATATGTGTATATGTATATGTGTGTGTGTGTGTGTGTATATATATGTATGTACATACATTATTTTAATTGTAGAGTGATTGTTTTGTAGTTTATTGTTACAGCATTGCAGTTATTACTACAGTTTTAATCACTTTGTAAGTTTTTAATTATTAGTTGTTATGTATCAGTTAATCAAGATTTTCTTGTTAATATTTTTGTTATTGATATTATAACATTTTGTTGTGCCTTTTTACAAAATTTTCATAATTATTAAGCATTATATATATATATATATCAGTTATTCTGAATTTTTTAATTATTAATACTGTAAATTTTAAAACACTATATAAATACACTAAGCCAGTATATTGTTTTAATCATGATGTTTATAAATGGTTGTGATTTGTGAAATGATATGAACAAGATGATTTAATCATATTATTACTAATATATGTTTTGTAATTTATTTTATTTTGTTTTTTGAACTTGTAAGTCAGTGTTGAGACCAATTAGTTATTTCTATCACATTGCAAGGGTTGTGATTTATCAAAATTTTATAAACAAGGTTTAATCATTTTTTTTTTTTTATTTTGTATTTTTTTTAACTATACACATGTATAATAATATACGAATTTTATAATATTATCATTAGTTTAAAAATAATAATAATACAAATTACCTTAAATTTTTAATGTTTGTAGCTATTGTGTTTTAAAAATCAAAATTTGTTTTAAATTCTTGATCAGTGCCTAGCCACACAAAGTGCCATGAAATTTGGTTACATATAATAACAATAAGATTTTAAAAAGATTTGTTCAGGGAAAAGATTTTGAACTGCAGATGGTTTGGGTTATAGTAAAATATGTTTTAAACTGACGTGCTAATATTACATATACATAATTCACAGTTACAGACATACATGTTTTGTTTTTCATTGTGTGTGTGTGTGTGTGTGTGTGTGTGTGTTTGAGCAATAAATACATTAAGTTATGAAGATCAACATATATATATATATATATATATATATATAGTTTTACAATATATCTGCAAACATTTATTATTTTTACCATACACCAAACTAACTGATCTATGATATTAAAAATTGCAGAAACTGAAGATTTAGTTTGTAAATCAATATTCACTCTGAAAGGGGTAAAACAATGATCTGATCAAATTGTATGATTTTGCTTTATTTTTAATTTTTAAATTTTTTTTTTTTTTTTTTTTTCATAATTGCTTTCGTAACGTGATGTTATTTAACGCTTAAAACACAGGCTTTCACTCTCACACTTGTACTTTAAATTAGCCACCCAGGTTGATGGAATTATTAAACCACCCAGTTCAAAACTGGGCTGGAGAAGATTGTGTTGATCTTACAAAAATATCCCACAAGAGCAATCTCCTGCTGGGCTGGTTTCCTGACATTTACAGCAGTGTCGGTCTGTTTTAGTTCATCTGTTGTACGTTTGTGTGTGTGTGAGTGTGTTATATATATACACACATCTGTTAATACTGTACTAAAGTGATCATTTGCTTTTTAAACCTATCTGTAAAACTATTTTGTGCACCATTTAATATGCAGATTCCACCGATATAAATACTTATATTTTTTAAAATACCATTTTACTGGTTTCAGTAGGATTAGTTTTGGTGTTGGGTACAAAACAGCTTGATTTTATTTTAATTTTTTTAAATGATATATTAAAGTAATGCTGAATATCGAAAGAACAAACCAGAATAATTTCATTATTATTATTATTATTTATTTTATTTTATTTTATTTTATTTTATTTTATTTTATTTTATTTTATTTTATTTTATTTTATTTTATTTTATTTTATTTTATTTTATTTTATTTTATTTTATTTAGTTGCTTGAAAGAATGTAACTAGATTTATCCATTCATCAAGCCAGCAGTTGGATAGATATTTGTCCATATTTGAAATTTTAAGTGTACCTTTGGTGATAAGAAAAAACAAGTCTACATGTATACTTCCAAATTAAGTTTTATTCAGAGTTATAAAAGGCTAAAGTTTAAAAAAATCTGGCTGAAGCCATTTTTTCGGCAGTTGTGACATCATCATGTAAACAGATGGGCCAGTCTGCTGAAGTTTGGCAGGAAAAAAACAAAAAAAGCTTTAGTCTGCCCTATATGACTAGTTTTAAAGAATTAAAATGTTCATGTTTTGTAAAATATTATTTTACTCTCGTACTTTTTTATAAGCAGTGTCAGGTCACTGAAAAAGGTAAAAACAACTTGAATAATGAATTTATTAAACTATTTATTTGGACTTCCACAGAAACACTTTAAAAAGTTTTGTAAGGTTAATTGTTGTACTGTGTTACTGATGATTATAGTTGCTCAAACCAAATGTAACTTGTAACTATAAATAATTTTTTTAGATGATTCATTTCTGTCACCAAGTGTACACTTGAATCAGAAAATCAAACATCAGTTTGGTTACAAAATGGCTGAGCAGGGTGTATACAATGGGCTCCATACTGTACATTTGAAATCTTTGATTTAAAAAAAAAAAAAAAAAAAAAAATGTTTGAAAATCAACATTTGAATCTTTACTGTTACAGAATGTATTGTTTCAATAAAAAAAAAAAGTTTTTGTTTTAATAGATATTACTTCTGAATCTTCACAGTGATAAAATTTATCATTATTTGAATAAAACAAATATTTTATTTTATAAAATTTATTATTATAATAAAACTTTTGATAAAACAAATTTTAATTTTTTTAATTTTATTTTTTTTTTTTTTTAATAAATATAATTTTTTAATCTTTACAGATATAAACTTTATTATTGTAATAAACTTTTGGATAAAACAAATAAATATTTTGTTGTTTTAATATTGTTTTTGAATCTTTCCAGATATGTAATATTTTATTATTAAATGATTGTGCCTGTAATCTCTGTTTAAACTTGTTTGTGATAACCAAACTTTAAGTCAGATTGACCTTAATATTTTAAAATAAAATTGTACATCAATCGCTCAAAATTAATTTCATGTTACAAATAAAACTGTTATTTCAACATTTTTGGTTGTTTGTCTTTTTTGTTCTTGTTTTTAATTTTTAAAAACTTGTGTAAATATTTTCGATTAAGAAAACTTACTTTATAAACTGTGGAAAAGTAAAAATAAAATATTTTTGCAGAAGATAAATACATCAATTTAAAGGCAGTTAATGTTATAGATACATAGCTAAAAAACAAAATCTTCATAATAGATAACCTTTTTGACATTTCGTAATCGTACACATATACATAAAAACTGCAACCACTATAAAGAATGGCATCATATGATACATTTTTGTATTTTCTAAAGTGTTTTTATTTCATTCTTACTACTTCATTTGTCTTTGGTGGCTAATTTCTGGTAAAATTGATAAAATAAAATCTCACAAAAAAAGTCAACTTGGCCATCTAAATAATACAAACATTAAATTAACTTTTATTTCTCAGCTTAGAGGCTTATTCACACAATACTGATTTTGTTTTGAAAGAAATCTAACCTTTTATGGATGAAGCTGATATCTAAGTTTTTTACCATTTGTGTCTGTGATGCCAAACAATGCGAAATTCATAATTATATTTATTGTTTTTTGAGTGGTAAACAAACTATATTTCTTGAAGAAAGAAATATAGTTTACCAAGTTGACATATTTTTATTCTTTGAATATATAAAGTTTCATAGTTTATATTTGACATAGCAGGAAGGAATCTTTTAAACACACCTTCCCCATAACTTTTAAACTTGATGAAGTGTCTGTTTAATGACTCTGGCACACTGACTCATACAGAGAACAGACATTCCAACGATGAATGTTTTGTGAACATATGTTACAGGAAATATGTATTATTCCCGAAATTTTCAGAAAATATGCGTGATGTTTGATCCTCTCAGGACATGCAATGGCCACACAAAGATCAGCCTCTAACTGGAATCCATGCAGAATTTCACGAGGGAAGCAAGATGATGACAGGCCACTGTGAGCAACAGAAGCTAACAGTGTTTGCAAATGGAGGATACATAATTCCATAGTGAAGACAGGAGTTCTTGTGAAACTGAACACTTTTGAGTCTGTCAGTCAGTCTGTTGTATTTTTAAACACCTAACCGACAAACAGCCATGTCCTTAATGTCATCTTTCTACAAACCCTTTACTCTCTGATGTCTAGGTTTCCCATGAACGTCACCACCATATTAATTTCAGTTCAGTGACTACACATATTTTCTTTAATTTTCTAGAATTATCCATTTTTCCTGTATTACACATACACACTGTACTGTTAGAGGAAATATGATTTTAATATTATTATTAAAAACTTTAATTACAGTAACAGTGTAACAGTATTTGTAATAACAATAATAACAATGCCAAAAAAACATACTGGCCACTCTAAACTGTTTTTAATGGTTTGTAAATGCAACATGACAAAAAGGAAGAGAACAAGGCAAAGATTTATACTAACATATTTGATCTCATTAGAATTCATCAAGATATAAATTATGATAAAAAATGAAAAAAATAAATAATAATAATAATAATAATAATAATAATAATAATAATATAATAATAATTTACAATTGATTTAAAAACTTAATATTCTTTTCAGGCTTCCCCACCAGTAGTTATGATATTTTTTCAAAATATATTTTGATTCAATTTAATGAAAATAAATAAACAGTATCACAAGTAATTTTCAAAGTATAATAACAATGAGCTCTCTATATCATAATAAAGCAAAGGAAAATGCAAAATGCACTGTCATACATAATGAAAATGATATTGCCATGTAGAAAAGCAGTAGAAAAAAAAATTAAATTTAAAAATGCTATCTTTTTAAACTAACTAGTTAAATAACAATACTGGAAACGAGACATTCTACTTGCTGTTTACTTAAACCTATTTCAAACAGGCAGCCTAAGTTTGAAAAACTTGTGTTAACATATAAAAAAAAACCCACAAAAAAACCATCATTTTTTAAAATTTATATCTCGTTATTCTGACGGTAAATTCACAATTGTTTAATTTAAACACAAAATTAAAGTTGTGTAAAAAGGGATAAAAAAAATAATAATAAAACAAATAAGTAAACAATACAGAAAAATTTTAGTAGTTAAAATGACTAAATTCACAGAATTTAGATAACTTCCCTTTAAAAACTAATAACTAAATAAATAAATAAATAAATAAAATAAACTGACGGAATGTGTAAGAACAATAAATGATAAAAAATGAATATCTTTTTTCTAAAATTAATATTTAAATTTTTAACAAATTAAAACAATATTCTGTTCATCAATGGAAATTAGTGCTTCTTTCATCATAATTATATTAATTTGACTATCAGGGAATTAAAATGTTGGTTTGATACTGGTAAGAGCCATGCATTATTTTGTTTCATTTTTGTATAAACATAAAAAACATAAAGAACCAAAGACAAAAAAGTACAAAAACAAACCAACAACTAGCAAAAATATTTAATGATTTGCTGGTGAATTAACAGATTTGAAATTTAATTAAATAAATTAAAACAGTAAATATAAAAGTAATCGTATTCCATCATGTACAAAACATTAAAAAAAAAAAAGAAGAAAAAAATCCATTTTTACCTAACAACTGATTAGCCAGACAGAGAGCAGCAGTTGGAACGTGAAATCAGTTAAGTGGAGGAACAACTACTTAATACTGATCTGCATTAAAAGTTATTAGATAGAGAAAACAACACAAACATATGCAGTGACTGAGTAATGTTTAGAATTGGAAATCAATGTAATGAAACAATAAAGGTTATTTAAACCTCACTTGTTTTTTTTTTTTCAAAACTTATTAACAATTCAACACTTTCAGTCTCCAAAATAAATTAAAACTGACACTAATTTTACATACATTCTTACAAGCACCCACACCTCATTCATTCAAAAGAAAGACATTAATGCAAACTTGTTGTCAACTGTTAGTTTCACTTTCACTTTCACTTGCGTCGTCAAATTGACTCTCCTCAACTGGCAGGTCAAGTTTGAAATCTCTAGGATAACTCGGAGCGTGGATGTCGTACGCTAGGAAACACGATTCTGCATCACTGGATACCTGTTGCCAGGCAATGTCAGTGGAATCACCAATGTTTACTGAATCTGTGGAATGAAGTATTAAACAGGGATACTAATGTGTTTTAACTTTTGTAACAAAACACACTTCTGACAAATAAGGAATAATGAGTTATTTAAAAAAAAAAAAACAATAGAACAAAGGTAAAATTATTACACTGCTGATTATTAATAATCTTTAATTACAAATAAATAATCAATAATTAAATGTGTGGATATGGTTAAAAGCATATTACTGGCAGAGAAAATGAGAATTCTTTGGAATTTGCAAAAATGAGGAGGGACAACAAAATCCTCAATGAAAATTAACTATACAATTGTTTTAATAAAAGAATAACAAATCAAAATAAGTAATAAGTAAATAAATAACTAAATAAATAAATAAATAAATAAATTTCTGAATGGTAAAGAGAAAATAACAAACCAAACTGTCCAGTCATTGTATCAATTTCTTCCTCCCAGTTCTCATCCGACACAATAAAATCTGTTGACACTGTTGGACATGGATTCACAGCATCTACAACAAAAAAACCAGTCAGTTAGTTTAATATTTATCAGAAGTGATAAGCAGAGCAAAAAATCTACCGTAAAACAAATAAAAATAAAATATTTTAACAGTCTAGTAGGTTCTAGAATACAAATCAAGTAATGAACAGAGCACTGGATGTGCTTATGAAGATGAAGTAGCATCAACAGAATTTTTAATTTATTTGTACCATTCTTAATGTATTATACACAGCATATGTTATCAAAATGCATACATGAATTATTAACAAAAATATCTATAAATACACACGTACCTACATACCTACCTACCTACATACATACATATATATATATAAACACACACACACACACACACATAAATATAGTTATAAAAAGAAACACATACATTACATTACATACATAGTTATTTTCACTCACCTGTCTTTACTCTGATACACACACTACACATATTATAATACAAAAATACTTCAACAGCATCCTTTGTCATTTTAATCCAAGGAGCCACAAAGACTTATTGAGAAAACACAGAAACCCTCTTACCAAAAAATAAAATTAAATTAAACTCACTGTTATTTTCGTTAGCTAAATGAATTTGATCATTATCATCATCATTATCATTGTCATCGTCATCATCATCAGCTTCATAATCATCACAGCTGACATGTATGTTCAAGCTGAAACCATTTTTCAGTGGCCTCACAAACTTCTCTCGCTGACTTGGTCCAGTGTGACTTCTCCATGTGGACAGGTTCTCCCTGGCAGCTAAAAACAGCTGAGTGTCACTGTAAGGCTCACTGGGTGTCTTGCCAGCTTCTTCACTGTCATCACTCTCTGGTCCAGATAACTGCAATTAAAAGCAGATAACATAGGATAGGATAGGATAGAAAAGGATTAGGATTAGGATTAGGATTAGGATTAGGATAGGATGGGATGGGATGGGATGGGATGGGATAGGATAGGATAGGATAGGATAGGATAGGATGGGATGGGATAGAATAGGTTAGGATAGGATAGGATAGGATGGGATGGGATGGGATGGGATGGGATGGGATAGGATAGGATAGGATAGGATAGGATAGGATAGGATAGGATAGGATTGGATGGGATGGGATGGGATGGGATGGAAGAGAAAAGAACAGAACAGAACAGAATAGAAAGGAGCTGATGAGACAGGAAAGGATAGGTTAGGGTAAGTTATGGAAGAACAGGATAAGGACAGACGGTTTAGAACAGTGAGGATGACAGATAACAGCTTAGGACAGGAAAGGATAAATACAGCAGCAGATAGATGCAATAAAATACAGAGAGACAAAACAATAAATAAACAAAGAGGTAAAGTGTATCTAGGAAAAGAGGTACAATATATGCAATTAAATAATGATTACATTTCAATCTCTGTAAAATGATAGTTTTAAATACGAATTCTGTCACACAGAAAAAAAACACACTGCAATGGAGATTTAACTCTGCAACAAAAATCAAATTTAAAAAAAAAAAAATGTTTTTACATGGACAATGTCATCCATTTTGGCATCATTAATGTCACGGCGACGACCTCTCCAGTTGTCCTTGAGGTTAGGGTCACGAGGTGGGTAATGAAGAGTGCGAACAATTTTAGGAATATTTTTGAGTGGAATTCCAAAATTATTCTGAAAAATATCACAAGTAAGAAAAAAAAAAAGGATTTGAACAAAATGTTCTGCTCCAAGTATTGTCTATAGACAATATTCATATATGGGTTTTTTAATTATTTATCTAAGTCATCAGTTATATACTAAAATTATACAGATTGTCCTGGGTTCCTTCTCTGTGTACCCACATATATATTGCCCATTCCAACCAGGTGTTCATAACTGGTATATCAAAAACTGTTTTCTAATGTCTGGCAAGGTTGTCACTGAACAAAACAAAATTATTTTAAATGAAGATAAAGTGAGAGAGAAGAGAGAGAATTATAGATTCAAAATGTACCAGTGTTCTGTTAAATAAAATATTTCTTTTTTCATTTAACAAAACATATTTTAAAAACTTTAGTTATACAAAGAAAAAGAAAAAAGAGAGTTGAAGATGAATTCACCTCTTCAATGTCAAGTCGAACAAGATTTGTTAGCTGTGATAGACACTTTGGAATTTCCATCAAGCGGTTGTTAAACAGGTCCAAAGCTTTCAGATTTGTAAGTTTTTCAAATGATTCGGGTAATTCAGCAATCTAAACAGATAAAGAAATGCAATAGTTAGAAAAGATCTTTAAAAAAAAAATCATTTTGTTTACATCCTGTTCTCCAGAACTAAATCAGTATTACACATTAATGTTAAATTTTAGTGTACACTGGGCTCTTTTCCATTCTAACCAGGGCTCCACAACTGATAAATGAAAAGCTGTGTTACTCCTAATGTCTACAAAGGAAAATGTAATAATAAACACATAATTAGCTAGTAGGTGTAGCTCAGTGAATGATGGACCAGGTTCTCACATTTAAAAAAAGTTACACAAATCATTTTATCACTTTGAAAACACTGTACACTTTGTAACATAACTAAAATGTAAAACTGATGTTTATTTGCTCATCACAGTAACACTACCAGGTTATTGTCCATTCGTAAATCCTCCAAACTGGAAAGATTTCCAAAACTGCTTGGAAGAAGCTGGAGATGGTTTTTGGACAAAAGAAGAACTTTCAGATTTTTCAAATTTCCAAACGACTCGGGCAGATCATGGATTAAGTTCTGACCTGTTGAAAATAAAATTTTAAAAAGTAACAAACACACACATGGACAAAGACATTAGCATGTATTTAGCTTTAAAAAAAAACCTGAGGAATTCATTTCCAGAATCTAAGATATTCTGTAATCTCAAAAGTTACTAATCACTAGATCAATCCATTTAATTCATCCTCCTTTTCGAATAACAGTATATCAAAAACTGGTGCCATATATTTTCTTAATTAACTTTATACTGTTATGTTCATGTGTACTAGACAGAGAGAGATCTATAAATAGATAGACTGATGAAGACAGAAAAAGAGAGAGAGAGATGGGAAACATAAATATTCATTTTAACAAAAAAATCAATAAAGCATACAGTAAAGAGAGTCAATGATAACTACAACTACAAGTTTAAATTCAATTAGTAAACTTGATTATTAAAATTTCTTAACATTTAACAACTTTCTCTTACCGAGGTCAAGAAACTCCAAGCTTGTGAGATTACCAAAGTCTTCAGGTAATTCTTGAATCTGGTTTTCGTCAAGTCGCAGTTGTTTGAGAGACGTCAAGGAACAGACACTGGGGGGCAAGTAGGAAATCCAGTTTCCATTCTGAAAATTTCTCCTTTCCAGCTCATCAATGACACTGCCAGTGTGCAAGCTCTCAAGTCTCGTCATGCTGCCAATAGACGCAGGCAGGTCAGTGATGAAATTACCTGCTACATCCAGAACAGTCAGGTTTTTGCAGATTTTCCCAAAAGTGTCTGAAATTGGTTTCTTGGTCAGTTTGTTGTCTTTGACGGACAGTTCAGTGAGTGATGGTAATTCTGAAATCCATTCTGGAAGACAGGTGAGATTGTTGACGTCAGCATAGAATTTTTTCAGGGTCTTCGTAGATCGACAGTGTTTAGGAAGACAGGTGATGAAGTTTGATGACAGATCAACAAACTGGAGAGAAGGTAAATCACCAAAACTTTGTGGAAGTTCTTCAATTTTATTACAGCTGAGATTAAGAGTTTTCAGTGACTTCAGTTTGCCAATATTTTTAGGCAGGGAGGAAATTAAATTACTGTTGGCTTCAAGGACCTTTAAATTAGATAACAAACCTAATGTCGATGGAATTTTCTCTAGACTGTTTTCATCTACAATAAGAATTTCAAGAGAAGACAACTCTCCTAATTTTTCCGGTAAGCTCTTTAGATTGTTCCCTGTTAATTTAAGAATTTTTAAACAACTGAGCAAACATAATGAATCTGGCAAACCTTCCAAGCAGTTTTCACTGAGATATAATTCTTGGATATTTCTGAAATGCCAAAATTCACTAGGCACAACCTCAATTTGATTTCCATTGGCTGATAATATTTGGAGATTTGGTAAAATCCAGGGAAGGTTTTCTGGAAGGCTCAACAGCTCATTGTAGTCCAGTAGTAACTGACAAACTGATTCCTTATTAGCAAAGTCTGAAGGGACCTTGTTAAGATTGGTGGAAGAAAAATCAGCTACTTTTGATTCATCATCTAATCCATCTTCTTCCGAATCCATTTTAAATAAAACATTTGAATATTTTCTTCCTCTCTCAAAAAATCAGCATTCCTTTCATCATCAATATCTTCAGAATTTATCAAACTGAAAATGATTGGCAGTTAAAGTATATACAAAATATGTCAAACTATAAAAAAGCTATTTTATTAAATTAAAATATTAATCAAAACTCAATAAATATAATAAACATATAGAATTTATATTCATCAACTTAAATGTCTTCTGATAAGTCTAGCATTGTAAATTATTAATTTTAAATTTAAACAGAGTACCTTATTTCCTAAGTCACTGTTTCAGTCGTAACTTAATTTACTTGTGTTAGCTTTACATAAACCTATGAATGAAAATAAGTAATTGCATTTCAAAAGTGATATAAAAAAAATGATTATTGCAAATACAACAGCGGCTTAAGTTTTGCTAAATCAAAAGTAAACATGTAATTTCTAAGCAAACAAAAAACTTAAAATTTGAAGTTTCACTTTCAATATTTTGACGTCGTGAGGGAAGATGAAGTTTGTTAAATCAACATATAACTCTAAATCTTTCATCCCAAAAATCTCTTCTTACCAAACATCATTTCGTATCTTGTAACTCGAGATTTTAATTTCATCTGAAATAGTGGGAAATTCATAAAAACATAAACAGTGATACAATGAATAAGCGTCTTTTTAATCGAGACAAGATCATATGTACCGTAAACGGTTTCTTAATATTTTGCAACATATCTTTGTTTTGCAAAATCCTATATCTTAGATTTATTATAATACATTTCAGTATTACTTCATTCAAGAATATACAGTATGAACTTTATTTAATATAACTATTTTCATTTTTGTTTATGAATCTAATATTACAGCAGATCGAAAATGGATTCCCCGCCGAATTTGGTTTGGATTTGTTTACTGTAGCGTTGGACGTTTGGTTGATTTTTGCTTGAACCGAACAGGGTACAAATTATCAGTTATTATTATTAAAAAAATGTCCACTGTCGCATAAATCATATTCCATTAAATCACAACTTTATTTTTTTAATCTGTGAAGAAACTGTTATCCCTATTTTATTTTAAATGACAACAAATTTCATTTTGCATGACAGAACTTGCAGTTGCAGTTGCACAGATTTAGTCACGTTAGTGACTTATTGTTTTTCAAATTAAACTGATGCTAATATAATTCTCTATACAGTTAAGAAGTCGAATTTGTTTAAGATGATATACATATGTCCATAAGTTTTTTTTATTTTATTTTATTAGCCTTTGATGCACATGTAAATTAACAAGCCACAGGTTACATTGGGAGAAAAATAATAAATAGCGTGTACAACTATAACAATTTTATTAATAGATATTTTTATTTTAATTAATATATATACTTAAAGTTAAAGTTGTTTACAATTTGTGTTTTATTGCATATAACGATATACTGATTATATGTACATACATTGACAAACTGAAATCTTTCAGTGATATAAAGTAAATAAATTAAAATATTTTACCATAACAACAAAATAAAAATTACTACTATTACATCTAAAGCTGCTGCTGCTGCTATTACTACAACTACTAGTTATAGCAGTGATAAAAATGTATCATATAAATACTTTTGGAACTTTATTTTTAAAGCTGGTTGTGAAAATGGTGTTGAAATATTTCTGATGGTATGGAGAATCAAGATCTTTTGTCATGGAAGGATCTGGCAGAGCAGAAAGAGAGAGAATGGAAGGAGATTACACAACAGAGGTGTGTGTCTTACTGTGTTCTTACTTTTATTTTTGTTTACTCAGTTTTTATATATGCTTGTGTCCATATCATTTTATATTTTGGTTTATTAGTTTACACTATAAAACACCCACGAATTTACTTTGTTTTGAAACAATGCTTTATAATAATAATAATAATAATAATAATAATAATCACCTATAAACTGAACCACTTTAAAATTTTAGTTAAATCTGTTTTCATGGACGTTATGCAACTTAAATTTGAAGCAATATGTTTAACTGATTTAATTAAATTTATTTTATGTTAATATATGTTTTGGAAATTAATTAATTAAGTTTTCAAAGTGTAAATGTTTATTTGAAAAGAAAAATAACTGATATCAGTAATGAAGGATCTTATTTTGAAGAAAAACAGATATTTAAATTTTTTAATTTATTTTTAAAACTTCTGGTACCAGTATCAATTTATTTAAACTATATAAATTTTTAATAAAGAGGAAATTCTAATTTGTATATCAGGTAATAAAATTAAATAGTCTTTCATCGAATGAATTTTTAATTCAGTTTTTATTAATTTTATATATATATTTTTATACAGAATTGCTATTCTGGAATCTGCTTGTAAAGAAAAAGAAAGATTGCTAGCTGAAGAAAGGTCTCAATTCATGAAACTGAAAGAGGATTTTAAGTACAATCTCAAACTTCTGAATGAACGAGACCAAGAGTTAGAACAGTATGACATAAAAATATCAGGTAAATAGTTTTTTCTTTTGCTGTAGTTTAAATGTTTTATTTTCTGAGATATAGTGTTTGTATTAACTGAATCCATTTTTTAAATTTTTTTTCAAGATTATTTTCAAATATTTAATACATTAGCAACATTGAAGTTATTTTGAACATTCATACACCATGTATCTTTTTATTTTTTTTTGTTTCTCTAAAAGTGTGTTATTATTATTATTTGTTTGTTGTTATTATTATTATTTTTATTTTGTTGCTGTTATTTTTATTATTTATTTCATTATTATTATTTTTTTTTTTTTTTTGTTTTATTTATTTTGTTATTATTTATTTATTATTTATTTATTTATTTTCTTGTTATTATTTTAGAATATAAGGCACAGCTGAATGTTAAAAATGCGGAAGTGAGTGAGTTGAAGATAAAAATTGATGACTTGAATTCAGCAATTAGGAGAGAAATTCAGAATCGGGAGGAACTTCAAATTCACTATCAGCAACGACTTCGACGAAAAGCAGACAGAAATCGACAACTTCAGAAGGTTTGTATGTGACAGAATGTAGAACAGATTATAACTTTACACCTTAAATGTACCAGCACCTTGATACACCAGTAGTGAGCCACAGGTTAGATTGGGAAAACAACCCATGAGCTCATCAGGAAGAATGTGAAACATAAGAGAGAAAAAAATTGTAAATTCTCTTTCAGTATTTGATTCTGTTCCACATCTGTAAAGCAGATGTATTCTGTTTATTTTCAAGTGAAATCTTTCCTTACTGACTTATCAGTTGTAATGACACACTTCCATATACTTTTAAAAAGGTCATTTTTAAGATAGTTACATCAGATATGAACAGTATGATACATTTTTTCAGGATTTTTTGAAAATATTTTTTTTTCTAAATTTGTTTTCACCAAAAATGCTTTATTATCTAAAATTATTGTTCTTCCATTTAAATAAAATGAGCCTCTTTCACATTATTGTTAATTTTACATGATAGTATGTGGTGGACATTTTGATTCAAAGAGACACACAGTCACAGAAATTTCACAGCATTTAAAATACAGAGAACACATTAAATATTCTTCATGAATTATACCTGATATTATATTTTTCCAGTTCCAAAGACACTGAGATAGAAAGAGAAAGAAAAGAATTTGAGTGTTTCAAACGAGAACTGCAGCGTCGTATTACTGAAGTTGAGGACGAAGTTGACATACAGAAACGTTTGACATTTTATGTTTCATGAAAGCATGTTGAACTTCATTTTATGTTTCATGATGCACAGCATGTTGAACTTGATGCAGGTTGAACTTCATTTTATGTTTCATGATGCACAGCATGTTCAACTTTTTTTCATGATGTACATCATGTTGAACTGTTGAACTTCATTTTTCATGTTGTCATGCTGTACAGCATGTTGAACTTCATTTTATGTTTCCAAATCTACATCATAGTGAATTTTTTTTTTCATCCTCTGCATAATATCAGAAAGATCTAGAGTGATTAAAATGTATACTCAGTGATTTCTTTGTCTAGTAAAACTATTAATCTCTGCATTCAATATTGAATATTGAAACAAAAAATTTATTTACAATACACAAAAGCCTTAACATTGAAGGAAATCTCACAGAGAATATTTAGAAAGCAAAATAAAGTTAAGTACAGAAATCTCAAACATTTTTTTTTTCTATTGATTTTCAAAATTTCAGATACATTTTATTGGTTACATTAGTATATTACTGTGGTTATTTACTGAAATTAAAAATCATTTAGTTTTCTTTAATTATGTTTTTATCTAAATAATGCCCTTTTGGGATTTTTATTTAATTTATATATTGATTTATTTTTATAATTTTTTTTTTCAGAGAAATTTTTCAGCATTAATTAATTTCTTAAGTGAATATTTATTTTGTTTTTGTGTTCTAGGATTTGATGAGGCAATGAGAAAAAAAGAACATGAATTTCGACTAAAATTGGACGAGATGAATGCTAAAATGTTAGAGCATGAATTAAAAGTATGTACTTTTAGTAATAAGCTGTTTATTGTTATTAAACTAACTTTTGTTGTTTAAACTGTATATTCAGCTGCAGTAATAGATGGTCTTAAAAAAAATCTGAATTCTGTGTTATTATTCTATTTAGTTTGAAAATGTAAAGTGACGTTTCTATTTAATTTTAATTTGAATTTGAATTTAGTTTGGTTTAGTTTTTTTTAGTTTTTTATTATTATGTATTTTCAATGAAGGCAAAGCTTTTGGCAAAGGAGCTTGACATCATGAAGTCTGCCCAGCAGAGAAATAACAGAGAGTACAACAAAGTAGAAACCAGTCAGCGCATGTTGGAGAAACAGCTGAAAGAAAAAGAATGGGAAATAGCTGATACAACATCAATGAAAGACGCAAGGTGACCTAGCACTCAGTCTTTTGTCTACATTTTAAATTTATTTTAATTTTTAATTTTTTTTTAAATTTTTTTTTTATTTTTTTTAATTTTATTTTATTTTTTTTTAAAAATTAAATTTGTTTAGTTCATTTCAGTTAATTTCATTTTATTTATTTTTTCAACCATTTAATTATTATTATTATTATTATTATTATTATATGTAGAGTTTACATATATATTTATTTTTATTTATTAATTTATTTATAATTAATTCTACTTTCTTTCTATCTTTCTTTGTTTCATTATTTCAATTTCATTTATTTATTTATTTATTTATTTGTAGTTTTAAAAATATTTCCAAAGACCTCAAATATTCATCTCTCAAATTCATTTATTTGTTTATTTATTTATTTATTAACATTTTTATAGAATATCTGAACTTGAAAACAAGCTACATCAAGCTGAGATTGCCATGAAGAAGATGCAGCAGGACTTTCAAAGAAAGTGAGATGTGTAACAAGTATTTAAAATGAAATATCTGACTCTGGTAACACAGAATGAAGGTATTCCTTTTTAAAATGGGTAAAATGACAGCAGTACTAGATGAATATTCTGTCACACATTTACGTAATCTTTTTAATATCTTCTGTTTATTAAATCAAGCATTTGCATAGTGAGCCCAAGTTTATTGAGATAGGAGAAATTTATTTATAGAAAATTGTGAAAATAACACAAATATTGCTAGAAGAAAAAAAAAATTAAAAATTGTTTATCATCTATCTATCTATCTGTGTTTGTGTGTGTGTGCCTGGTTTGCTTATCCATCCATATGTTAATCAGTCTGTCCAAATCTGTTTGTCTGTCTGCCTCTCTCTCTCTTTATACATTTATATATATGGATGGATGCATGGCAGATAACTTGAAACACTTTATATTTCAGACATGCTGAAGTTGACAGATCTGTGAAAGAGAAGGAAGCATCACTTGCCTCTTTGAAAGGTTCCTACACTGAAAGGGAGCAGTCATTGCAGAATACCATCAGGGAGCTGCAGTCGCAGTTGGAGGATAGACAGATTGAAATAAGACAGCTGCAGTGGACAAATGAAGACTTGATTAAAAACAGAGACTTACAGATAGACAAGTAAACATGACTGATAGTTCTAAAGTATTCAAAAATTATTAATATTTCAGAAGTGAACTGTAAATTATTAAGTAAACAGTAATTAATATTACAGAAACAAATAATTATTAATGTTACAAAATTAATCAGAAATAAATGTTACAAAAACAAACAATAATTAATATTACAAAAGTAAATAATTAATATTACAGAAGTAAACAGTAATTAATATTACAAACGTAAACAATAACTAATATACTTGTAGCCTGAAAAATTAGAAAACAAAAAGGAAATGGGGATAAGAATATTTATTACAAATTAAAATTACTTACACATACTAAAGTTGTTTATTTATACCTGTAGACTGAGAAATGAGATTTCAGAACTGAAAGAAAAGTGGGACAGAAATGTAGCAGAGATTTCTCGTAGTCAGGTCTCAACAGACGTTCAGCTGGAGCAGCTGAAAGATCACAACAGCAAACTGAAGACAGACCTGCAGCTAAAGAAACAGGACATAGAAAGGTAGCAGAGAACCACATTAAATGAAATGATAGACAACATATTCTGCAGACCAGTCATTAGGCAACACTCAACATCACTTCAGTGAACGTTACATTACACAGACGACATCACAAAATATAACCCCAAACCACTATATTCAACACTACAGGGCACTACAACACAAATTATAACATCATACCACTTCTTTCAAAACTACATTACACTGTACACGATACAAAATATAACACCATACCACTCCTTTGAGCAGTGCATTACACTGTACACAACACAAATTATAACACCATTCAACACAACATTACACTGTACACAACACAAATTATAACACCATACCACTCCTTTCAAAACTACATTACACTGTACACAACACAAATTATAACACCATTCAACACATTACATTGTACATAACACCATTCAACACAACATACACAACACAAAATGTAAGACCACTCCATTCAGCACTACATTACACCATACCACAACAAAACACAACAGCCCAGCATGTAACACACTATACTGTACTACAGCAGAGAGAAGCAGAGTGAAAGGTGACAGTGTTTGAAGGCAGGCTGTTATTTCTAGGTACAAACAGGAGTTGGTGGATGCTGCAGAAAGGGAGGCAGCTCTAGAACGCAGCAAGGTTCAGCTGGCACTCGACTGGCAGAGCAGGTTCGAGGACTGCGACAGAATGCAGTACGAGAAATCTGAGCAACTCATCAAGAAACTGACTGAGGCCAGGGACGAGGTTAGTGAGAGAGATAGAAAGGCAGGTTGGTTTTGTGAGAGAGAGAGAGAGAAAAAAAAAGTATGAGAAGAGGTGAGGGAGAGAGAAAGAAAGTTAGAATAATCTATTTTGCTCTTCTTTTAACAACCTACAGCTACAGATATTCACTTTATTACTTTCTTCTTGTTAAACCCTCAGATATTTACAACAGTTTTATTATTTTTTACAAATTATTAGGCTCTGGCAAGTTTGAAAGAAAAAGACCGAGAACTTGAACAGCGAGATATGTACATACGAGCACTTCAGCATGACAAAAATGTTGCCATGGCAACCTTAAAGGAACATAACATTCCACTGGACAAGAATCTTAATGTGAGTTTTTGACTGGTTTAATTTGAGATATTTCTATTAATTAGCCACAATTTATATTTTTAATTAATACTGTAAACCTGTTTTAAGTTTAGTAATTTTATTAGTAATTGAAGATTAACATAATCTGGGCTTTAATGAAATTTTAGATCAAAGCAAAAATAACTTTATAATTTTGGAGAACTTTACTTTTCCCTAATTTTAAGTGATTATTTTTAATTTTAAAATACACAGTTGACTAATTGTTTTATTAGTATCAAAAATACCATGTATGTGTTTAACTAATTGTTTTATTAGTATCAAAAATACCATGTATGTGTTTAACTAATTGTTTTATTAGTATCAAAAATACCATGTATGTGTTTAACTAATTGTTTTCTTGCATGTCAGAGATTCAGTCTGCAACATTTTAAAATGTTTATTATGAGATATTTCTGTCTGAAATACTTTGAAAATGCAGAAGTGAACTAAGTAAATCATAAAAAAAAAAAAAAAAAAAAAAATATATTTTTTTCATTAAGATTTCATCTATGGACAAGTTTGATACGAAAGCTGATGAGCTGCTTGAACAGAACAAGAACCTGAGAGAAGTGATTTGTCAGATGAGACAACAGATGGAGCAGCTGGGGCAAGAGATAC
>CM022679.1:28973163-29010663 GCA_012295275.1 Chrysomallon squamiferum
TCTGTTCACACCTCGAACCCCACACAGAGGCAGTTTTGTCTTTATTACTTCAATAAATTCAAAATTATATATTTTAATTAAAAAAAATTATAATTCTATTGTTAGTGAGATTTTGGGGGTGGGAGGGGCAGTTAAATTTTTTATTTATTGATAAACTTTTATGACTATGTTTGCGTGGATATGAGTTAATAGTGTTCGAGATGTAGATAATTATCAAATTAACTGTTTATCATCTGTTTATTAACAGTAATTTCACATAAAAGTGAAAGTGCATAAAATTACCATTACTGTGTTATTTAGAACAGATCAAGCAGAACGTGAAATAACCTTACTGCTTACTCTCTATTTAAAAAAAACAGTCAAGATTTTTATAACTCACTAGTCACTTAATAACTGAAATATCTATTTAATTTTCAAATTTATCACTTAAGGTTTCAAGGATCAGTTTTAATAAAAATATAATTTGTATCATTCAAATAGGTGGAGGAGAGCCAATACCAAGGGTAGATAACTCTGTTGACCAGTCAAGAAGTTCGGGAGAGTTATTATTGGTGGCAGGCACCAGAGCTGATTTAGCTCCAAGATCAAGCACGGAAAAGAAATTTTCTCCAAGAACTGCAGGGAAATACATTAAAAAACAGACAGACAGATATTTACGAAATTACAACAAAAAAGATGACAGCCATGGCTAAATGAATTTATTACATTTTCTTTTTAAAAAAGATAAAATAAACATTCCGTCCAGATCTGTGAGACAAAGTGACGAGTATTCGATGTACGGTAGTTAGGAATATCAGAAGGAATTATCATTCTTCTCTTGCATTTGTGAGCAATTTGTTTGCTGTTGAAATTCTGGGACTGAAAGTGTTTCAAAGTTCAGGATTTTCAGATTTGGAATACAAGGATATAACCAAAGAATAGCACTTAAATCTAAACAGAAATTCCATTTGCATTTCACATGCAGCATACACAGATGTACTGCAGGATTTTTATATATATATATATACTTTAAATAATTTAGATCATGGGTATTCTAAACCATCCAAAATTTGTATGACAATATCACCCTTTCAGCTGCTGGAAAAACGTTTTGTATTTCAGAATTTCAAATAGATCCTCAACCAGTATTTTCATGTTTTCTCAACCAGTGAACTACTAAAAAAACAAAACAATCCTCAACTTAAATAAAGAAAATATAGTACACATGCATGCACACACAAACCTTGGGAATATGTCACAGATAAACATGAGAAACAGAACATCACTGTTTTTATTTAATTTCTTGTCAAAATGGGTGAACAGATATCAGAAATATATTACTCAAAAAATACAAAATGTTGAAATAAAAAATTTGGTATTTTGGATAGTTTTGTCATATTTTCAAATATATAAAAAAAAAATAATAAAAATAGATAAATAAATAATAAAAACATGGTTTTAAAGAATTATGAATATGTAGCTATAGCATGTAAGACCTAAACAGTCTTTGTAAATTAATGAATTATTCTTACTGATCAGCAGCAAGAAATTTTAATGTTTACCCTCTCATATACAGGCACATTTCTACAGCATTACATAAACATTATGTGTGTAATTATGTACAGATTTATTTTCTTTGAAACAAAATTCTATTTTTTTTTTTATACATATAAACCCTTAAAGGCTATTTATAACATAATTGTTAACTTAGAAAGAGGTAAAGATGAAAGTGAGTATAAATTGGAAATAAATGTAATGATAGAAAAATACAGAACACAGTTTATTTATTTTTTAAATTGATGCACTTAAATGTAGGTCATATAGAATCAGTCTCTAGGCCACAGTAAACTATATCTATTATGCATAAACAAAAAAATTATATCATCTACTTTCAGTAACTTTTTTTTTCTTCATCATTTCTTTTTTGTATGTAGGTTAGTGTGGATTTCAAAAGAAATATTTACTTTTTAAAATCAGTCAAATGACATAAATACATACATATATTATATATATATATATATATATAGAAAAAAAATTTCGTCACTTGTAATTTAAAGGCAAAACAAAGCCCTATGTATCCTTTTCTTCTGGGAAAGTTGTAGAGTTTTGTACGCTGTCCCAAAATGTGCACTGATCTGGTTTGTTTATTTACACTGTGACAGAAATGCCAGTTACTGACAAACAGTTGAGACACAGAACTGGTGTCTGTCTCCACTTTAGATGTGTGGTTTTCCTGCAGGTTTCTGCTTACTGTATGTGATGACACCTTTGAGTCTTCAAAACTTTCTCCATCCCTCGACCCAGTCCACCATGAAACTTGTCCAGCTACAGAAAATAAAATAAAATGAAATATTGATTAAAAAAAGTAATTATAAATATATAAATAAAATATACATAAAAGAAAAAGTATTAGTTATATATCTGAATAAATAATTGAAAAATAATAGAAATTAAATAATGAAAAGAGAGAGAAAAAAAAAATAAAAGAAATTCATCTAATAATACTGATATTAAAATATTTTAAACAAACTGTATCTGATACTAATGTAACAACAACATCATTAACAATATTAACAGCAACAACTATTCAGTTTTCTCACAAAACAGTAACACATATCACTTGGAACTGTTTTAAAATTTCATGTTGGATGTCTGCAAGATTATTACACTGTCTTTTTTAATGCTTCTGATGTTTTCATGTATGAACAGGTCAAGCTTGAAACATCAGAAGTAATTTTTGAAGTAAATTAAGTCATATATTTACCGCATCCAATATTTTGGCATACTGGACTTCCACAGTTTCTATGTCGTTTCTGTTCTGTTTTTCCATTGCATCCAAAACTTCATCTAAATTTTTTATTTCTTTAATCACTTTCATTTTCTCTGCTTCACTGACACAGAGCTTCTCTTTCAGTGCAGAAAGTTCTCTAAAGGAAGAGATAATTCTTGGCATATTAGAATAATAATACTTTTATTTAAATTTATATATATATGTTGTATATGTTTGTATGTAATATATTTAATATTGTATGTGTACATTATGTCACCAATCAGAAGATTACTCTGCAACTGAATAATCTAACCAGTCCAAGCTACCCTCAAATTAAAGTCACAAATTCAAGTTTAAACAAAACTCTATCACCAACCCAGACTTAACTCCTAACTAAAAACTCACAATCCAGTCTCACCCTTATAGTTAAACTGAAAATTCACAAATCCAGTCTAACCCTTAAACTGAAAACTGTCATTAATCCACTCTTACCCATAAGCAAAAACAAAAAAACTACAGCTAATCAAAGCATACGTTCAAACAAAAAAACCGTCACCAATCCAATTCTCTACCCAAAAAATAAAAACTAACCAATTGTATCCCAGAGCTAACTTACTTTCTGAGATCTTCAGCTTGCTTGTGAACAGTGGCCGATTTCATTCTGTGCTGACTGATGAGTCTGGGGGTTTTCTCCTGCTTGAAGGACAACTGCTGTTCCAGATCTTTGTTTCTTGCTAGCAGTGCTGTCAGCGTGGCCTGCTGTTCCTGGTGTCTCTCTTGTATACCAGCTATTTCCTGCTTCAGCTCACTGCAAACATGTCACTTATTTTATTTCTTCATACATTGTTCATACATTTATTCATTTTATTTATAATTCTGGTATTCATATTACAAATTCTTCACATTTTTTTTTTTGTTTAAATCTTTTGTTATGTAAATATGTATATGCACACATTAAATTATTTAATTTACAATTATCTGGTTACATTTTATAAATAATAATAAAAACTATAATAAACCCCCCAAGAAAAAAATAATAAAAATACAGAAAACACCTAGTTTCTGTAGTTATTACGAATAAAAAAAGTAATTATAAATTTACTAATAATTTGTCTGTTTAATTTTTATTAATGCTCTGACAGAAGATCAGACTGTCAAAATTTCAATTTGCGTAATTATCCAGCTACAGGTCAACATTCATAAAAGGATTTGGGAATAACAGACATTTTAATCTCTTTTTTTGTTCACATTAACCTTTACAACAACAGTATTTATTAAAATTCTGAAATAGGAAGAACAAAAAAAAAAGGCGTCTGATAGAGAAATACATCATTAAAAATGGTTAACAGATAGAAACGGAAAAAAAAGAGAAAGAAAGGACTACTGACTTTTCTTTTCTGATGTCTTCCTGCAGTGACTGAAGCAGTTTCAATCCCTTCTCAGCTGACACTTCTGTCAGCAACATTTTCTCTTTCTGTGTTTGCAGGTGAGTCAGGTGAGTCTTTTTGTCAGTGAGCGTGGCGCGCAGGTTTGAAACGTTGTGTTCCATCCGTTCCAGCTCCTGTTTCAGTCGCTCAGGAGATTGGACAATCTTCTGAGATAATTTCTCATTTTCTTTTTGTGCGTTAAGAATGTCAACTTTTATCTGATCCTGTTAAAAAAAAATTTAATGATAAAATAAAAACAATATCTCTCTCTCTCTCTGTTTTCCAGATTTTTGAATGATTTTAAATGAAATTCACCTGCATTCTAAAACTGAGGATTAATGTTTGTTTAAACTAAAAGGTAAAATAAATAATACAATAATGATAATCAAATGTAATAAATAAGAGAGAGGAACTTGGGCAACTGTCACCAATTACCACAAGAAATCTATCAAACATAAGTTATGTAATAAGCAAAAACTAAGGACTCAGTAAAAGAGTTACTGGCTGGAATGGGAAATAACACAATAGGTCTAGTGTAGAAAAACGATCCTTTGACCCATCACATTCCTCCCAACCAGTTAGTTACAGGCAAATAAAAAACGTATGTAAATTTGTAACATTAATGTTGATTAAAAAAACAAAAACGTACCTTCAGAGCAGTTTTCTCACACAATTTTTCCCTAATTTCATTAATTTGTTTCTGATGTGAACTCTGAACCTTGTGAAACTCTGAAGTCTCTTTGGTGAACAGCTCTAGTTCTTCTTGTAACTACAGAAATTTTTTCAAAATCAAAACACACACATATATATAAACATTTTACATTTTAGAATTGATTTTTATTACTAGATAATTTTCATTAAAAAATGTATGTTGACTTTTGTAAGATGGACATATTTTATATTTTGGGCTTGATTTTTATTATTGTAACTGCTTAACCAACTTTTTTTTTTATCAAGAATATGTTATCTGATTTTATCAAGATTATAAATGGCTCTGTCTCTAGACTGTATTAAATGCTTTACCTTTTTAACTTCAGGCTCTTGCTGGGCTCTCTTAGCTTTGATAGAGTTGATTTTCTGTTGTAGCTGATCATTGGCTTTGATCAGGTAATCTCTCTGTTCACGGAAATGTTCCTGAAAAGAGATTGAATAAATAGTGAACTATAAACCACAACTTACAGCACTGAAAGGAAAAACTGATCTTAAAACACACCGTCTAATCAATAATGCCAATGAAATATTTTTGAAAAATAAATAAATTAATAATTATACACAAAAAAAATATTAATAATTATATTTCCAACCAGTAAAATGAGTTAAGGGCTGCATTAAATTAGAATTCATATTAAAGAAATTCTGGTATATTATGTATTTTTGTAAAAGAATAATTTTTACTTAAAACCTTATTTATATCATGTTAAAAATCACTGAAAAAAGAAATTTTCAGTAACAGAATTCAAACACTTACATTTTCATTTTTCAGTTGTTCGTAAACCTCCATACGACTTATTTTGAACTGGTAAAAATTCATAGCAGCACTCATAATCCTGATCAACCTTTTAGTAGCTAGAATCAATACAAACAGTAAATGTATCATTAACATTTTAATATTATGTATTTCTACAATACTGGTGATTTAAAAAAGATAATAAAAGAAACCACCAAATGAAGATCAAAATATATATAATTCATCAATAATAATAATATATATATATATATCTATATATATATATATTTAATAATAATAACAACAATAAGACTCAACTCACTTGGTTCAATGATGTCGCTGAGATCAAAATCCTGATGTCCACATCCACGCATTATACACTGCCTGCCAAGTTAAAACATCAAAAAAAGGAATTTATACTAGAGCTACTCAAAGAGGTGGCAGTGTGAATTTGACAGTAACAACAGTTAACCTGCAGTTGCTTGTCTTTCACTCATTGTAAATATATATTCTTTACAGCTTTATGAAAAGGAATAGGGATGCTCAATCTTAAGAAACTGAATCAAGTGGAGAAAATAAAAAATATATGACTGGGAACCACTAATAATACAACATTCATCTGCATTTTCATATTCCAACAAAAAAACATGATGTCCTGCTCCATTCAGAATGAGATATATGAAACTTCAATCAAACGTGCTTCCATTTTAAAAAACACTCCCACATCTAAGCTATATAATAAATAAAATATTTAATTTCATAGCACATTGCTGATATTAAAAGAAATCGGTAAAATAACAAATCAGTTCATGCCATTTGTGAATATATTACTTATTATTAGTACTAAATTTTTTACCCTGTTCATGTTTCTAAAAATGTTCATTTAACTGTGGATTGTAAAAATGTTTGTAATGATACAATAATAATAATAATAAAATATGTATGTAGATCAGTAATGATCAGTTTTTAATGGTTTATTTGAACTTACAAGACCATTATGAAATACATGCGAGGTGCAGATTCTTCATGTAATTCTGGATATTCTGACTGGTTAGAGAAATGCAGTTGTTGCTGCAGATGAAAAATACACATTCAGTTATTTATTTAAATAAAGACAAAAAGATAGATAGACAGAGTGATAAGATAAAGGTGAGATAAAAAGACAGATACAAAGATGAGAGAGAGAGAGAGAGAGAGAGAGAGAGAGAGAGAGAGAGAGAGAGAGAGAGAGAGAGAGAGAGAGAGAGAGAGAATGTTACTCATACAAATATTTCAATAATAAATTTTATGATTATATTATTTTTCTAATTACAGTTTACCTGTTGAAATTGTTCAGGAGAAATATTGGCTAGATTAAACAGCAAGTCCCCATAAATAATCTGCCATCGTTCAGGCTACAACACAACAACATAAAAATGTAAACATAAATTCTGGAAGCACTGGAATTGAATTCAAATATCAACTGTTGAAGTAAACAATACTGATGAATTTAGAAATTAAAGTTTATTTGCTTTAGTGAAAAATTATCAAGAAATGGTAAAAATATTTACTTCTCATAAATGTAAGCATTTTTAATGTTTTTGATTGGAGAAGTGCTTTCTAATGGTTATAGTGGACAGTATTTTCTGGGTGTACCAACTTTCATGGAAATGTCACAATGTGTGCAATCTCTTGAATTAATACATTTTAACTGATTATGATTGCTGAGGAGAGAAATGAAATAATAACTTTTATATCATTAATTTTATTAAATAACTAGTTAAATGAACTTACATCTGGTCTCCTAATATCATTTTCTGTGACTCCAAGATCCAGATTACGACAGAATGTAACAATTTCATCAATTTTACGAATTGGAAACTGATATGTCATTATTACTGTAACTGTTCAATTCTAAAATATAAATGACACTTTTTAAACGGTTTTAATAAAAGTAGTGTTGATCATAAATAATATAAAATATTTACATGATATTCATTATATAATATATTAGATTAATAATTTGCATTCTTTCCACATCCGTACATCGTATATCAGAATACTTTGTATCATTTATGGATGACAATTTCTGAAAAGTTGTCACTGTCATTCAAATGTAACAACTGAATATTATAATTATATCATGTTTTAATCATTTTAATGTCATATACTGAGATAGAGATATAAACTTTCACTTTATATTTATTTACAAATTCGCTTTATTTTTTTTTCATAATAATATTGTCTCATTCACAATGAAACATGAACTTCTAAAAAGTTTAAATTAAAGGTATTTATTAAAACAATCGATACAAATAAATATCTATCCATCTAGAGCAACTAACCAGTTAAAATGTCAAATAAAACTTCACATTCAAATCTGGCGCACCGGAAGTTATATATATTATGATGGTTCCGTTTCTAATCACCGTAAAGACAGAAAAGTACAAAACTCAAAAGAACTTTTAATTTAATCTTAATAAAATCGTAAACCAAGACACATGCATATTTTTATGTCTTCCATTCAGTTTCTAAGTTTATTCATGTATTTTAAAGTTAATAAATATATCTTATGGTTTCTCATAATTATATTTTGTACAGGATTTTAAAATATATGTATCGTCTTATCGGTTATTAGGCACGTCCTATATGTCACTAATGTTTAATTTATCTCCCCTTATTTATTTCTCGCAAACGTAAATTTAATATGTTGTCAGAACTCGACAGTATTTTAGGGAAAAATGGAAAGCGCACCTCGCTGCTGGGAGGAAATATTGGTATATGCGAAACATCAGCCGATGGAATGTTTTTAATTCATTATTTTTTGAATATCAACATAAAAGAAAAGCGTCCAGTTTGTTTTGTGTCTTTGACTCAATCTTTTAATCATTTTTGTTCTGTAGCTCAAAAACTAGGAGTCAGTTTGCAGGCGGCAAGAGAAACTGGTTATCTAGACTTTGTTGAAGGAATGAAACATGTTGGCGATGCTATTTATGAACAAGCTTTGGAAGTCATAAATGACACATATCAAGAAAATGAAGACAAAGACCCTTTCTCCCAAATAGTTAAAATCCAAACACTGCAACCACTTCTAATGCTGCTAGAAAATAAAATTGATAAACTTTTTGACAATTACAGATGTATGCCGGTCGTTATTATCGACAACCTGAGCTTATTGTTGAACATAGGCATCAGCCACAGAGATATTATAACATTTCTTCACTATCTTAAAACTTACTTGTTAAAAAACATTAAGGAGCCTGGTTTATTGATTACTATGGTAACCAATACAGAAAACGATGGGCAAGCAGATTTGATGTGGAATTACATGTGTCACACAAGTTCACTGACACTCCATGTTGCTGGACTTCAGAGTGGATATTGTAAAGATATTCATGGAGAGGCAAGATATTTGTTCATTCCTTTTAGCATTTTCAAAAAATAATGATTTGAAACTTGTTATAATTATATATGTTACACTGATTATGCCAATATATATATTTTATTATTACTATATCTTATTATTAGGTGATATTGTTTTCTGAATATATATGAATGAGTTTCAATCCATGGCAGAGTATATATATACATAAAAATAAATAAAAATAACACTAATAATTATTTAAAAAATCCAAATAATATAAAAAACTTGTGTCATATTGCAATATGATGATCATCTTAATAAAAATAGTGTTTATGTATCCACACATTAATACCTCCTTTTAAATATTTTATTATTACCAACTATTCAGTGAAAAGGCTATTGTTGCATCTGATCATTATAACCTTATTTATAAATAAAGATTTTATTACAAGCCATTTTCAAAAGCCTAAAGTCAGAACTTTAAGAACAATTACAGCTTTGCTTACCTGTATTTTATATTCAGTTTTTTACAAGTTTTAAATATTTATTTTATTTCAGATGTCTGTTGTTTGGCGTGATGGTTACCACAAACAACAAGAAGCATCGTCACAGAAGTTACAGTTTAAACTGACAGAAAAAAACATTAAACTCTTTGCAGCTGGAATGTCAACAATAGTTCTGTGATAAAATTAAACAAAATCTTTGTTTGTTTATATCTTTCTTTTTTGTTATTTTTTAACAGTAACAAGCATTTAAAATGAATTTATAATCACTGTTACAAACATTTGTAGCTAATTTCATTTTTTTTAAATTTGTATTATCAAGCTTAAAATATACAGATGTTCACACACAATAAATTTACAAACAATTAAAGGATTTATCATTTCATAGCTTCATCTGTTTATTATTATGTATCATAAAGACTGATCTGTACAGTTCAGACATTAAATCTGACCACAGGTGAGAGAAAGTACTGTCAGGAACTGGACTTTCTCTTTTATTAACAAAATAATGAGTTTGATGTGACCGTCTTGGTAACTAGACTAAATGTAAATATTGTGATATGTGTTGTACAAAGCATCATACAGCGCCAGGCCAGAGGATAAATTATATTTTATTTATTCCTCCGTCCTTACATAAAATACTTCCATTAAACTGTTCATAGTTAACGGAATCACAAGGAAATAGAAGTGTTTTCAAGATATTTATGAATTTCTTTTCCTTTTATTGATATTATATTTATATTTACATTTATATAATTTATTTGTATTCTTGTTCTTAATCCAATTAATTTGCAGAAAAAATATATAAATGGTATAATTATCATACTTTTATGAATTTTACTTAATAATTTTAGGTGTTATTAATATGTTTGTAGAATTAAAATAATTTTTTATCTTGAAATTTATTATTATTATTATTATTATTATTATTATTATTATTATTATTATTATTTACATATCAGTCAAAACGAATTTCTTGAGTAAAAAAAAAAACTAATGTCGAACAAAGCAACACTCCGGAAACGCAGAAGTTATCTTTCTTTGATTTCGGAAACCGAAAGCAGGAAATGCTGCAAGAATTGCTGTAGTTAAGTTTTTTTTTTTTTAATAATTTATTGGTTTTGTTGATTTTATTATAGATCAGATGATTAAATATTATTACTAGCACCAGTAAAACCCAGAAAAAACCAGAAAAATAAAAAATAATTAACATTTATGTGTTTTCAGGACGTCCTTTCAATATGGCATCACATGTAGAACAAATGTGGCAAATAACAACTCAGTTATATTCCTCAAGAAACACACACTCTGACCTTGTTATCGACGTTGAAGGAAGGAAACTATATTTCTTCAAACAGCTTCTGTGTTTAGTGTCACCAGTGTTTGAACGCATGTTTCTCTCAGATTTCAAAGAAAAGCAAACAAACACAATCAGTCTGGTAGGGAAAAAAATTTCACATATTGCTATGTTACTGGCATGGATTGACCCAGCTTTCGACTGGAATTTACAAGGTATTTTAATTACAAAAACATGAAATAATGAATTATCTGGCTTTTGCTGAATTCATTTTAATAGCAGTTTTAGATGTTACTGCTAATTATCAGCTACATTTTATTTTGCAAATAAACTTATTATTATTATTATTATTATTATTATTATTATTATTATTATTATTATTTACAATAAAGTTTAAAGGTGTACATTATGTCTATATTTTCTTACGTAGTTTTATATCAAATTTTAATGTTCACTGTCAAGTTTTCTTTTGTTTTTGTTTTCTTATTCAACCATTTCATTTCTGTTTTTGTTTTTTAAATATAAGAAAACAAAAAGTATTTTACAGAGAGAGAGAGAGTATTCAGAATGGGAAATTAAGTTATTTATGAAAAAAAAAGTCTTAAAATTAAACACTTCGAAATAGAATATATCAAGGCAAGTATGGAGGGCACTTGCTATCAGAGCCATAGTAAAAATCGGAGCCTGTATAAAACTTTCTCTAATAAATTAAACATTCAAGTGACATTTTATAACCTGACAACACTCCTGATCATTCTCACATCGTGAATATAAACATAATTGTATTTATATTATATTATATTATATTGTTCACTTTTGTTATTTTTCTTCGATAGAAAATGATGCAGCAATTCTGTTGCCCTTAGCAGATGAGTATAACATTAAACTTCTTCTTGAATCCTGTGAGAAAATTCTCTTGTCTGTGCTTCCGTCATCAAGAATTGAAAACCTTCTACGATATCTTCTGATGGCTTACAAGCATAACTCGACAAATCTCCTGAAAGCAGCAAAGGATCAAACTGCAGAACTGAGGCTACAGGATCTACTGTCAAATAAAGAACTGTATAAATCCACAGATGGTTCTGTATTGACAGACATTTTGGAAAAGAAATTAGAAAGAATGGAATCTCGTAAGTTTACATTCGATATTTTAGTCAGTATTAATATTAATATAACAAATAGCAATAACAGGACCGGCGATATTAATAAAATCTGAACATTCCTTGAGTAGGAGTCAAATTGATGAGAATCTGAGTATTAATGTATAATGCTATGTGACCACACTGACAAAGATCTATAGATTTGTAGATAAAAGATGACATTTTCCCTTCCGCGCACTTTATCCTGAATGTCCCTCTATACTGATCAGTCAGTGTTCTGTAGATATTTATTTAACTGTATATTCGTTTTTCTTTTTATTATTATCAATTGTTGATGTTTGTAATCTAGATATATCTTTATTATTTATTTTAAAAAGTGCTGTTTGTTTATTTTTGTGTGTCCATGCGTGCTTATCTGTGTTTGACTTGTGTGCAATTGCATGTGTCCGTGTATTACATGGTTCACAGTTATTTATTATTTTTTTTTATATATACATTTTTTTTTTTTTTTTTTTTTTTTTTTTTTTTATTTTTTTTATTTTTTTTTTTTTTTTTTTTTTTTTTTTTTATCATTATGATTATTATTTTTTTTTTTTTTTTTTTTTTATAATGATTATAAAATTTGGTTGCGCTGTTGCGGAATAAAGCCTTAATGAGCTTTCAGTGAAAGCCGAGTGTGTATTTGAATATCGAGTCACACCCAAAACACCTGTTAAATCAATATATGTACAAGAATTACAAATAAATATTTCTATAATTCAATTAATATTTTCTGTACTTAAAAAGATACTCCAAATCGAATGAAAATTCACATATTTTCAATGTCTGTATCAAATACAGCCACGACGAAAAGAAACTTTACCTTTGTAAAATTGAAATTAAAGAACAGTTAAAACAAATTAACATTTAATCAATGTAAAACATGGAGAAACAGTGTGCAGAAACCATTCATATACCACGGTTAGGAAGGAAAACACGAAAAGCTCGTGCCTAGTGGACAGCAGCAACTGAACGTGCAGCTAAGATATGAGAATGGTTTAGATGGTGTATCACATATCTGTATTATCCACGAAAACCATCACAGGAATGCCGCAAATGACTCGAGCAACGAGAGAGATAGAGTGGATGTAATAAAGATGATGTTTACATTTTGCTGAAATCAACTTGACATGTCCTAATAAAACACCAGATTGTTGTCATGGATCACCATATTCGATAACACCCACACCATCCAACGAGAGCTCATTCACGCCTTGAAAAGCGGATGTCTCCGTACATCATTTCACTGTCTCAGACGGCAGACATCTTCTACGCATTCTAAATGTTCTGCATATACTGACTGCGTCCTTCTTGTCATTAATCTGAGCTGATATTGAACTTGAATAATTCTTCCTTCAATCAACGTGTTTTCTATGAAACTGAAAGTTTGAACACCAAATCACTTTGCCCATCGCAGACCTTATTATTATAGGTGATACGACTGTAATTTTTAGTGTTTTTAAGTTGTCATAACGATCTTTTCATATATTTTTCTTCATGCATAAATATTTTGTTATTTTTCAGCTAGAGTGATTTAAAATCATGGTAAAGTTTCTTTTTGCAGTGGATATATCTTAGTAACAACACGCTTTCTGCTGTATAATGGTAGTGATAAATGTGGGAATTTTGTTCGTTAAGGTCAGCTATTTGGTTCCTCTCATGGACGCAGTGTAGGAAAGAAAGGGACGGAGAAACGTGCTGATGAGGTGAAAACACCCTCCAGATATTGTAAATCAACGGATCTCTCAGACGTCACCATCATCGTGGGAGAGAAGAAACTTTATTTCTTTAGCAGCGTCCTCAGACAGGTGTCACCCTATTTTTCTAGCATACTGGATGAAATGAATGGAAAGTTTGAAATATCACTGGACGAACACAGCGAAGTGTCAGCAATTGAGATAAAGGAAAAAGAAGTAAAAACGTCAAGCGATGTAGTAAAGGATGTCGAGTCAAGCAGTGAAGAAAAGGATAATGAGTCAAGCAGTGAAGAAAAGGATAATGAGTCAAGCAGTGAAGAAAAGGATAAGGAGGCTGGCACTGAATCAAAGAATAATGAATCAGACGATGAAGAGGACACAGAATATTTCAAGAATGTTTCGTTATTACTGGAATGTCTGGATCCAAATATTGAAAAGAAAAAAAAAGCGCGGTATGTTTATGGATATTGTTATTGAAATAGCCCTCTCTCTCTCTCTCTCTCTCTCTCTCTCTCTCTCTCTCTCTCTCTCTCTCTCTCTCTCTCTCATTCTGTAACAAACGATTCCATTCTGAGTTTCTCTGATCAGATTACTTGGTGACCTTTGACCTACTACCAGACACAATATTCCTGATCGAAAGTGCAGACGAAAGAATCACTGTTTCTAATTGAATAAAAGTTGTTTTGATGGGGTCATTTATATGATGTCATATAACTGAACAGGTAACTGAGTTATTACACAAAATAAAAGTACTATTCTTAAATGTTTCCTTTATAATGTTTCTTTTCTTCTTCTTGTTTTTATATTTGGTATTTTTTTGTATTTTTGTATATATATTTTTTATCCAGTGAAAGAAGCTCTCGACTTGTTCTGTTTATCTTTAAAGTACGACATCCCAGTTTTACATGAAACGTGTGAGACATTTCTCATGAAAACAGATTCCTCATTTAGTGCACACGAACTGATTTATTGCATTCTGCTGGCCGATAGAGGGCGGTGTTCGGATCTATTGTATTCTGCCATTAAAAGATCAAATCAGTTTAACATGTCTGAATTAAAAAGTCAAACTATTACAAACACCTTGATGCAGATACACGCATCAGGTTGCTTCAATTCAAAGCAGTAAACTGAATATTTGTCATTGAAAGCAATAAGCTGGATATTTTAGATTCAAAGCAGTAAGCTGAATATTAGTTCATTGAAAGCAGTAAGCTGGATATTTTAGATTCAAAGCAGTAAGCTGAATATTTGTGATTCAAACCAATGAACTAAATATCTGTTATTCAAAACAGTAAACTGAATGTGTGATTCAAAGCAGTAAACTAAATATTTGAGATTCAAAGCAGTAAGCTGAATATTAGTGATTCAAAACAATGGACTGAACATTGCATTTTCAAAGCAGTAAAATGAACATTAGTGATTATAGTTCAAAGTAATTAATAGTTTACAGTTGTTTGTAAATTAAAATCTTAGCATTTGTTCATTCAGAAGAAGCAACAACAACAGAAAGGAAATGTGAAATGTTATACCAGCAGTTTACAGAATCACCTTAAATATTTATAACTATCCAGTACACATTTGTAACAACATATGATATGTGTATATTAATTTCTTATATTGGTTTGAAGAATAAGTCACTGCGGTTCATAACTGATTCAAATTTATTGCAGAGGCATTGAAAAACTTGTTATTGGGAAGAAATGTTAAATAACAACGAAGAATACGTTTGTGATTAAATTACATCTTGTTGTCATTTAAGCTTAAGTTTTATTCTATGTAATGATTAAATCTGATTTAACCGCAATGATTTAACCTGCCAATAATGTCGGGTTTTATTATTATTAATTATGATTATGAGTATTTTAGTTATTGTTATTGCTGTTACTGTCATTCGTTTTACACGCTACTTCTACTACCACTAGTACTCCTTATTTATTTGTTATCTTTACCGCATACATTGTTTTATTCATAAATTATTTTATTATGTTATTTTATTTATATCTTATTTGTATAGTTTCTCAAAAACACTTGTTTTCTTACACGTTGTTACTTGCTTACGTTTCAGCATCCTGGGTTTATCGTAATAATATGGTTTTAACAATATTTTGTATAGCTAAAGAAATAAGAGCAGGTAAATACGTGAAGATATGTATCTCCAGGGTAAGTTTTACAGCATCCTTATTTCGACAGAAAATAACGTTTCTGAATTTTAGTACACACATTTTTGCGGTAAGTTACTAAGTCTTAGTAAGATATTGTTCAAAGTTTCTTTAAATATAGGATGCTGCCTGATGATGAAAGTGTTTAATTTTTGAAGTGTAAATGCTGATGATTTGTTTTTTCTTCTTCATTTTACTTAATTTATAAGTTGTTTTAGAGATTAATTTCAAGACGTCTATAATGTTTCTTTATTTTATATTTATATATTACGTGCTTTAGTTTTGTTTGATAATTTAGAAAATACCGTCTTGTATATCTTAACGTTCTATAAGCAGACCAGGACGTACACTGTGACGATATTCAAGTACGACATAACTCCCGTCGGAGCCCCGGGAAACCACTGCATATACAACGTACTGACTAGCGATAATTCGGGCTCCAAGACTTTGAGAGCGGACACCGGACTGTCGACAGACGTACCTTACATGCTGAACCTGTACAAACTGAAGCGCGACAGACGAGACAAAGTGCATGCGACCTTAGCAGAAAATGTCTGCTCGGACAACGTCGTCAAACTCGTGAAATGTCTCGCGAACAGATTGGATGTAATGGGGGGACAAATACAGAGAGAGCTGATATCGATGCAGCAGAAACACTTGTCGGTAGAAGACACCATTAAGACTATGATATGCCACAGAATTGACGAGATAAACGAGCAGAACCCTGACGGAAATATCGTTGCAGGTTCTCTCGTGGTCGAACCCGCGCAGAGATCGCTTGGCGGAAGATACCTCCCACACTGTCCAGCGACTAACGAAAGCACCGACCCGTTCGGAAGCAAGACGCACCGCCTCTACGACAGAAAAGGAACCAGACCGAGACGACGAGCGCCGCTCGGACAAGAGGAACTACTGAGACAGCGCAGAAGGAGAAGCAGGAGCAGACATCGACATGGCCGCGTACTACAGCGTCATACTGAAGCCCGCAGTCGGAAGGCCGATGAGAAACTTTAAGTTAGCGCAGGTCTTCCAGCGCCGTTATTTTAATCCGACGGTGAGGATGGGCAACGTCGAAAGAAGAAATAGGCAGGGCAAGATCTTTTAAACACGACAAAGTCGTTTCTGACTTCGTCACACACCAGTCCAGACGCTTTGGGCAACACCTGCCGGCAGTCTCTGGTGGTGTCGCACAGTCTCTGGTGGTGACGGACTCGACCAGCTGCGCCACGTACGAGCACCTGCACGTTGTATGCACCAAAAAGGGAGAAGGTCACACCATCCACCACGACGCCGAACTGCGAGCGGTGAAGAGATACGGGGCCAAGTGCGGATACCAAGTGCAGGTGCAGAGAGTCAGGAACCTGACGTCGTTCTTGAAGTACCTCAGAAGAAAACGCCTGGGATACACCTGCTTGGGAACGAACTCCATGCACTTGGGATACACGTGGAAGAGAGTGGACCCGGACGAGTACGACGACGACATCGGAGAGGTCACCGACGGCTTGACGGTGGAAGAGCCGACGAAGTCCAGAAAGAGAAAGGCGGACGAAGTCGAACCAGACTGGAGCTTCGACTCGGAGGAGGAGGAGGAGGAGGAGGAAGGCAGAAGAAAAAAAGGAGGCTGGACACCTTCGACGAGTGGGATCCGGCGATCATCAGAGGGTTGTTCTCGGACGACGCACCTCGTTATTCGACTCCCGTCAACTCCGACGACGTGGGCCTCTGCAACGTCGACGGTCCGACCGCGAGAGACGTGGTACCAGGAGCTCCAACGAAAGAGCGCAAGAAGAAAAGGAAGAGAGGGATCTCGCAGGTCCGAAGATGCGACAGGGAGCTCGTTCCCGACGTGCCGTCGACCTCGACGGACCACTGCTACGACGGACATTCGAGTCGAAACGGTTGAAGTTCTCTAAGAACACCACGCAACTGACGGACGTGCTCACGAACTTGATCGAACTCGCCGACGCACACTCCGAGAAAGACCTAGTCGAATGGGTGGCGAAGCACAGAGACGTGAGCGACGGCTTCTGCCAGTACACGGGGCACGGGCGACTCGGAGGTTTCATGTACCTCAAGACTCACGCGTCGTATCAGAGGATGGTGAAAGAGATCCTGTCCAGCAGAGCGTGTGATAACGATTGCGATTTCATCTCGTTTCTAGAGAAGCTCGAGCTGCCCGAGGAAAAGAACGGGATCGCAGTGGCAGAACCTGAAGAGAGCGCCGTCAACTTTATGCTCTGGCTGGAACTATGTGGCCTGCATCCTCCAGGTGGCTGGCAAGATCCTCAGCTACTAGAGAAGAAAGATACAGAGAGGAACTGCATATTCGTCACCGGGCCTTCGACGATCGGGAAGAGCTACTGGTTCATCGAACCGTTAACACTGCTGCCGGACCACTCCGTGGGGAGGGCGGGCAAAGACAAACGTTTTGCCTTTGAGTCCTGTTCGAACAAGAGGCTCGTACTGGTAGACGAGGGGAACATCACTCCGGCTATCGTCGACCGCTACAAGAGCCTCCTGCGAGGGAACGACGTCGAAGTGGAGGTCAAGTGTCGTCCTCCCGTCAAGATCACCAAAACGCCGATACCGATGTGCAGCAAAACCGACGTTGGTTTCGGCGTGAAGCCTTCAGATGTTGCGGCCATCAAAAGGAGGATCTGGACTTTCGAATACGTTTTCATAGTTATAACAAATGCTTGTGATATTAGTTCTTCTTTTATTTGCTTTTGTACAATACGAAACTTTAACACCCTGCTTAGTAAAAAACAAGTTTTTGAACTGTACGACAGTGTACGCTGGATTTTACTTCGTTAGCAGAACTGCAGCATCACTGGCATCCAGTCTCACATGCACCAGCGTATCAGTGAACAGCATTCAGTTGTCTTGTCACTTGCTTTTATCAAAATGAATCATGAGCATTAAAATTAATCATGAGTATTAAAATTAACCATGAGCATTAAAATTAATCACGAGTATTAAAATTAATCATGAGTATTAAAATTAATCATGAGTATGAAAAAAACAGCGCCACCGACCTAGCGGAAGAGAAACGTAATATTCTACCTACACGTTGGTATAAATAAAACGAACTGATTGATCGGACAAGGTCAACTTCAGTTAAATTCAAGATTTCAAGAATGTTAAGCGACGCGTGACTGTTACTCAGTTTAATTAGAGCAGCCAGACTGAGTCTGTTTTGTTGTGTATCGAAATGACTGTGCAGTTATTATTTTTATATGTACTGTGTTTTAATGTTAACAGCTATACATCTCTCTCTCTCTCTCTCTCTCTCTCTCTCTCTCTCTCTCTCTCTCTCTCTCTCTCTCTCTCTCTCTCTCATATGGATATAATAAATTTGATATAACATACCATTTAGTTAGCTTGGATTTTAAAATATTTTTGATTGACTTATTTTGTATTTTAGTTTGTTTGTAATTAGTTTACAACTACAAGTCGTAGAATAAAAATATTTTCTAAGATCTTGTTTTCAGTCTTATTTATTTATATATTTATTTTATTTTGTTTTATTTATATATTTATATATTTATTATGATTATTATTATTATTATTATCATTATTATTTTTTAAAGTTTTCATCAATTTAATTTATCGTAATAAATTTACTGTAGTTCAGTTAAATATTTTACAGTTATTTAATTCATATAGAAAACTGCCATCACTGATATTAAAATAAATGGATTAAATATATTATTTAGTTTGTGGCCTCTGAAATATGGGTTCTGTCCTTTGTGGGGCTGTGTTTGTGATACCTTTACTGATCTGTTATTTATTATTTTTTATTTATTGTTATTCTTTGAATTTTACACCAAAGTGGACATCGAATTTAAATAATCTCTCTCTCTCTCTCTCTCTCTCTCTCTCTCTCTCTCTCTCTCTCTCTCTCTCTCTCTCTCTCTCTCTCTCTCTCTGTGTGTGTGTGTGTGTGTGTGTGTCTGTGTGTGTGTGAGTGTTTAGCTCCACAAAAGAATTGTGTTTCATTCACTTTGTGTTCGAGTTATATCAATCAAGTAAAATGTCAAAACAAAAATATCTGACTAAAAAAGGTTAACTGAAACTACCATATATGAATTGAAATGTTCTTATCATTGTTATTATTATTATTTTTATTTATTTATTATTAATGTTATATTTTTTTGTAATTGACAAAATATATATATCTTGATCTTCATTTGTTAATTTTTAAAGTAGTTTACATACTTACTTTATTTATTTATTTATTTGTATTCATTCATTTATTAATTGTTTTTAAATTTTGGTATTGTTTTTTGTTTCTACATGTTATTTATTTTAGAAACCGTCTAAATTCACTTTCTATAATATCTCTAATTTAAAACATTTATAATTATGTTTTCGTGTTTTGGCCATCTCTTCCAAAATGAAAATACAGTACACAAATAAAATGGCGCCAATATCTGAGTATCAAATTTTGCTCTTTTTAAATAATAATAATAATAATAATAATAATTTAATACACATTTCAGTTATAAATGTATTTGCCAGGTGATGGAGATAGTGATGATATATTTTTAATATTTCTAATTTAAATAAACTAATTAAGTTTTATTTCACCTTACTTCCTTGTTTGATTAATTAATAAAATTTGAATCTTAATACAAATAATTATTTTCTTGGTTTTGCAGCAAAACAAATAAACAAATAATATTTTAGTGGGTTATTATTTATTTTGTTTTTTTTTGCTTTTTGATTTTAAGAAACCTAGCCTTTCTTGTTGTTTGGGTTTTTTTTTTTTTTTTTTAAGGACCTGATAAATATATAAACAAAGTTATTTTTTTATTGTAATAATATTTTTCTTTTCTTATTTATTATTTAAGACAGTTTGTGGGAGAACAATAACCTTTTTCTATCTTTTTACAGGTCTGTGCTTTTTTGTTTGTTAATCATATACTTTTAGTTTCTTCTTACAGATTTTTATATATTACCACTATCTCCATCAAAATTATTTATATTTATTTCAAATATATATATTTGTTTAATTTTTGTTTATGATTATTATTATTATTTGTAATATAAATAGCAGTAGTAACAGAAATCTCTGTAAACATTTTATTTAAATAAATAAAAAATGTATTATCAAACTCAGAATATACAAATAAATCTGGTCAGTTTAGAAGTTACTCTTTTGTTATCTAGTAATTTTGTTTAAAAAAACAACAACATCAGCTTCATGTTTGGTCACAAATGCAATAAAATGTTAAGTTACTCATATTTTAATGGAATAATGAAGAATGGGATAATGTAAAAATATATTTATTTATTGATAATATTTATTTACTTATTTTGAGAAACTAAGCAAGTAGCAAGTATTATTCGAAATTGAAAGTAGATATAATTACAATTTTTGAGAAACTGTGACAAAGTTTTCTATGAAACTGAAAATAGGTATAATTACAACTTCTGAGAAACTAAGAAAGTATTCTTTGAAATTGAAACTGGCTTTTTTTTCTTTCTTCATATTTTTAAAACCATCTTGAAACTATTGAACAGATAATACTTCACATCCCAGTTAACTGAAATAATTAGTTTACTGCAAATAGGTGAGTATGGATGTTGTATTATAAAAATCTGTATTGTAAGGCTGGTTTAGATGTGGAATGTGAGCTGATTAATTACTGAGAGCCTGTAAAATAATTTAGAGTGGAATGTAAGTGATGATGTTTCATTCATATTGAAAAATAATTAAATTTAAGTTTATTCACTACATTTGTTATAATTTTGAGTTGAAGCAATTTTGGGGAATTCATTTCTTTATGTCATCAAAAACAAACATCCATTAGAATAATGAGCAAGCAAATTTGTTGTGGTTGAAAGTATTTATGACATTATTATAAAGAAGTGTTAAAAAACCCACTGAAAAACCATTAACTGAATTTACGATATTTAATAATTATTATTATTTAATTATTGTGTTACTTTTTTCTTGCATTTCATCTCGCAAAAAGGGGTAAAAGGTACGTGCATTTTTCTTAATTTATTGTCATACTTTATTTTTAGTAAAGTTTCTTAACAGATTGTTTTTGTAATATTTTTTTAATATATTGTCATACTTTATTTTTAGTAAAGTTTCTTAACAGATTGTTTTTGTAATATTTTTTTAATATATTGTCATACTTTATTTTTAGTAAAGTTTCTTAATAGTAAATTGTCATACTTTGTTTTCAGTAAAGTTTGTTGACGTGTCTTAACAACTTCTGTAAAACAGATGGCATGTTAATGGTCAGTTAGCTAAAAGCAAGTCTCCGGTAGAAATATAAAAAATAAATATATTTCTAGAACATAACTAAACCAGGCTTCTGGAGAAAATAAATAAATATATTTAGCTATTTTGAAAAAGAGTAGCCTCCTTTTTGGTAGTTATAAACTGACAAAGCTGATATTACATCCTCACTGTCAAATTGTTTCATTATTAAGTTACAGGTTAGACGGGTTTAACAGATAATGTAAATATTGCGATATTTCTACCAGTGTTGCACAAAGCATCATACAGCTCCAGAGGTAATCATTTATTGTGTTTATTCCTCCGTCATTACATAAAATACTTCCATTAAACAGTTAACGTATTTACAAGGAAATAGAAGTGTTTTCAAGATATTTATGGATTTCTTTTCCGTTTACTGATATTATATTTATATTTACATTTATATAATTTATTTGTGCTCTTGTTCTTAATCGAATTAATTTGAAGAAAAATAATGTATATGATATAATTATCAACCTATTATCAATTTAACTTAATAATTTTAGGTGTTATTAATATGTTTGTAGAATTAAAATCGAAGAAATCAAAACATCGTTTTTAAAATAAAGCACCGCCCCGGAAATGCAGAAGTTATCTTTCTTTGATTTCTGAAACTGAAAGTAGGAAGTATTGCAAGAAATATTGTGGTTGCAGGTTGTTTCTTTTATAATTTATTTAATTTGTTGATTTGATTGTAGTTCTGGTGAGTAAATGTTATTACTACCACTACTAAAAAGCACACACACACACACACACAAAATAATAACAAAAAAAAAACCCAAAAAAGAGAAAATAATCATTTAACATTTATGTGTTTTCAGGACGTCCTTATTTCAAGATGGCGTCACATGTAGAACAACTGTGGGAAATAACAACTCAGTTATATTCCTCAAGAAACACACACTCTGACGTCGTTATAGACGTTGAAAGAAGGAAACTATATTTCTACAAACAGCTTCTGTGTTTAGTGTCACCAGTGTTTGAATGCATGCTTCTCTCAGATTTCAAAGAAAAGCAAACACAGACAATCAGTCTGGAAGGGAAAAAAATTTCACATATTGCTATGTTACTGGCATGGATTGATCCAGCTTTCAACTGGAATTTACAAGGTATTTTAATTACAAAAACATGAAATAATAATTTATCTGGCTTTTGCTGAATTCATTTTAATAGCAGTTTTAGATGTTACTGCTAATTATCAGCTATATTTTTATTTTGCAAATAAACTTATTATTATTATTATTATTTACAATAAAGTTTAAAGTTTAAATTATGTCTATATTTTTAGACCGAGTATTCAGATTGGGAAATTAAGTTATTTATGAAAAAAAGTCTTAAAATTAAACACTTCGAAATAGAATATATCGAGGCAAGTATGGAGGGCACTTGCTATCAGAGCCATAGTAAAATTCGGAGCCTGTATAAAACTTTCTCTAATAAATTAAACATTCAAGTGACATTTTAGAACCTGATCATTCTCACATCGTGAATATAAACATAATTTTATTTATATATATTAATTATGTTATCTTATGTTATGTTATTTTATTATTTTATTTTTTCGCTATTTTTCTTCGATAGAAAATGATGCAGCAATTCTTTTGCCCTTAGCAGATGAGTATGACATTAAACGTCTTCTTAAATCCTGTGAGAAAATTCTCTTGTCTGTGCTTCCGTCATCTGGTGGTGAAAAGACTCTACGATATCTTCAGATGGGTTGCAAGCATAACTTGGCAAATCTCCAGAAAGCAGCAAAGGATCGAGCTGCAGAACTGAGGCTACAGGATCTACTGTCAGATAAAGAAATGTATAAATCCACAGATGATTCTGTAATGACAGAAATTTTGGAAAAGCAATTAGAAAGAACGGAATCTTGTAAGTTTACACTCGATATTTTAGTCAGTATAAATATTAATATAACAAATAGCAATAACAGGACCGGCGATAATAAAAATAAATAAAATAAAATAAAATCTGAACATTCCTTGAGTAGAGTCAAATTGATGAGAATCTGAGTATTAATGTATAATGCTATATGACCAAACTGACAAAGATTTGACATTAAACTGCCCGGGGCACTAAACACACATCTATAGATTTGTAGATAAAAGATGACATTTTCCCTTCCGCGTTCTTTATCCTGAATGTCCCTCTATATTGATCAGTCAGTGTTCTGTAGCTATTAATTTATCTATATATTCGTTTTTCTTTTTATTATTATCAATTGTTGATATTTGTAATCTAGATATATCTTTATTATTTATTTTAAAAAGTGCTGTTTGTTTATTTTTGTGTGTCCATGCGTGCTTATCTGTGTTTGACTTGTGTGCAATTGCATGTGTCCGTGTATTACATGGTTCATAGTTATTTATTATTTTTTTTATATATATACATTTTATTTTATTTTATTTTATTTATTTATTTATATTTATTTATTTTTTTATTTTTTTATCATTATGATTATTATTTCTATTTTTTTTTTTTTTTTATAATGATTATAAAATTTGGTTGCGCTGTTGCGGAATAAAGCCTTAATGAGCTTTCAGTGAAAGCCGAGTGTGTATTTGAATATCGAGTCACACCCAAAACACCTGTTAAATCAATATATGTACAAGAATTACAAATAAATATTTCTATACTTCAATTAATATTTTCTGTACTTAAAAAGATACTCCAAATCTATTGAAAATTCACATATTTTCAATGTCTGTATCAAATACAGCCACGACGAAAAGAAACTTTACCTTTGTAAAATTGAAATTAAAGAACAGTTAAAAACAAATTAAAATTTAATCAATGTAAAACATGGAGAAACAGTGTGCAGAAACCATTCATATACCACGGATAGGAAGGAAAACACGAAAAGCTCGTGCCTAGTGGACAGCAGAAACTGAACGTGCAGCTAAAATATGAGAATGGTTTAGATGGTGTATCACATATCTGTATTATCCACGAAAACCATCACAGGAATGCCGCAAATGACTCGAGCAACGAGAGAGATAGAGTGGATGTAATAAAGATGTTGTTTACGTTTTGCTGAAATTAACTTGACATGTCCTAATAAAACACCAGATTGTTGTCATGGATCACCATATTCGATAACACCCACACCATCCAACGAGAGCTCATTCACGCCTTGAAAAGCCGATGTCTCCGTACATCACTTCACTGTCTCAGATGGAAGACATCTACGCATTTAAATGTTTTGCATATACTGAGGCAAGGGGCGGTCCTTCTTGTCATTAATCTGAGCTGATATTGAACTTGAATAATTCTTCCTTCGATCAACGTGTTTTCTATGAAACTGAAAGTTTGAACACCAAATCACTTTGCCCATCGCAGACCTTATTATTAGAGGTCATACGACTGTAATTTTTAGTGCTTATTAAGTTGTCATAACGATTTTTTCATATAGTTTTCTTCGTGCATAAATATTTTGTTATTTTTCAGCTAGAGTGATTTAAAATCATGGTAAAGTTTCTTTTTGCAGTGGGTATATCTTAGTAACAACACGCTTTCTGCTGTATAATGGTAGTGATAAATGTGGGAATTTTGTTATTTAAGGTCAGGGACGCAGTGTAAGAAAGAAAGTGACGGTGAAACGTGCTGCTGAGGTAAAAACACCCTCCAGATACTGTACATCAACTGATCTCTCAGATGTCACCATCATCGTGGGAGAGAAGAAACTTTATTTCTTTAGCAGCGTCCTTAGACAGGTGTCACCCTATTTTTCTAGCATACTGGATGAAATGAATGGAAAGTTTGAAATATCACTGGACGAACACACCGAAGAAGTCGAGTCTAGCATTGAAGAAGAGGATAAGGATTCTCGCAGTCAAAAAAAGGATAAGGATTCTCGCAGTGAAGAAAAGGATAAGGATTCTCGCAGTGAAGAAGAGGATAAGGATTCTCGCAGTGAAGAAGAGGATAATGAATCAGACGACGAAGAGGACACAGAATATTTCAAGAATGTTTCGTTATTACTGGAATATCTGGATCCAAATATTGAAAGAAATATAAGAAGCGGTATGTTATGGATATTGTTATTGAAAGAACTCTCTCTCTCTCTCTCTCTCTCTCTCTCTCTCTCTCTCTCTCTCTCTCTCTCTCTCTCTCTCTCTCTCTCATTATAAAACAAACGATTCCATTATGAGTTTCTCTGATCAGATTAGATGTGACCTTTGACCAACGAGAAGAGCAGACGAAAGAATCACTGCTTGTAACTGAATAAAAGTACATTCGTATGTGGCGAAATCCTCATTGTCATTTGATCATTTCTATGATGTCATTTCACTAAACAGCTAACTGAGTTATTAAATAAAATAAAAGTACTCTTCTTAAATGTTTCCTTTATAATCTTTCTTTACTTCTTCGTCTTTTAAATTTTTAATATTTTTTCTTTTTTCTTTCTTTCTTTCTTTATTTTCTTTTTCTTTTTCCCCAGTGAAAGGAGCTCTCGACTTGTTCTGTTTATCTTTAAAGTACGACATCCCAGTTTTACACAGAATGTGTGAGACATTTCTCATGAAAAGCGATTCCTCGTTTAATGCAAACGAACTGATTTATTGCATTCTGCTGGCCGATAGAGGGCGGTGTTCGGATCTACTTACTTCTGCCATTAACAGATCAAATGAGTTTAACATCTCTGAATTAAAAAAGTCAAACTATTACAAAGAACTTGATGCAGATACACGCATCAAATTACTTGAATTCAAAGCAATGAACTGAATATTAGTGATTCAAAGCAATGAACTGAATATTAGTGATTCAAAGCAATGAACAGAATATTAATGATTCGAAGCAGTGAACTGAATATGTTTGATTCAAACCAATGAATTGAATATTTGTTATTCAAAACAGTAAACTGAATATGTGTAATTCAAAGCAGTAAACTGAATATGTGTGATTCAAAGCAGTAAATTGAATATATGATTCAAAGCAGTAAAGTGAACATTAGTGATTAAAAACAATGTAATTAATAGTTTACAGGAGTTTAGAAATTTAATCTTAGTATTTTTTCATTCAGAAGAAGCAACAACAACAGAAAAGAAAGTGTGAAGTGCTGATCAGTGTTATACTTATATAATAATCAAGAAACATTAATTCAGCTATGCAGCTATGATTTTTTATATTATCTTTGATTAGGTGGTGGCTGTAGTGTGCTTTAGTTTTGTTTGATAATTTAGAAAATACCGTCATGTATATCTTAACGTTCTATCCGATGTACAGTAATTATATATAAATACGTTTTGATAGGTATAACAAATGCTTGTGATATTGGTTCTTCTTTTATTTGCTTTTGTACAATACGAAACTTTAACACCCAGCTTAGTAAAAAAACAAGTTTTTAAACTGTACGACAGTGTACGCTGGATTTCACTTCGTTAGCAGAACCGCAGCATCACTGGCATCCAGTCTCACATGCACCAGCGTATCAGTGAACAGCATTCAGTTGTCTTGTCACTTGCTTTTATCAAAATTAATCATGAGCATTAAAATTAATCATGAGTATGAAAAAGTAGCGCAACCGACCCTAGCGGAAGAGAAACGTAATATTCTACCTACACGTTGGTTTAAATAAAACGAACTGATTGATCGGACAAGGTCAACTTTAGTTAAATTCAAGATTTCAAGAACGTTAAGCGACGCGTGACTGTTACTCAGTTTAATTAGAGCAGCCAGACTGAGTCTGTTTTGTTGTGTATCGAAATGACTGTGCAGTTATTATTTTTATATGTACTGTGTTTTAATGTTAACAGCTCTCTCTCTCTCTCTCTCTCTCTCTCTCTCTCTCTCTCTCTCTCTCTCTCTCTCTCTCTCTCTCTCTCTATGGATATAATAAATTTGATATAATATACCATTTAGTTAGCTTGGATTTTAAAATATTTTTGATTGACTTATTTTGTATTTTATTTTGTTTGTAATTAGTTTACAATCATAAGACGTAGAATAAAAATATTTTCTAAGATCTTGTTTTCAGTCTTATTTATTTTTTTAAATATTTATTTTATTTTATTTTATTTATATAGTTATTATTATTTTTTAAGTTTTCATCAATTTAATTTATCGTAATAAATTTACTGTAGTTCAGTTAAATATTTTACAGTTATTTAATTCATATAGAAAACTGATATTAAAATAAATGGATTAAATATGTTACTTAGTTTGTGGCCTCTGAAATATGGGTTCTGTTCTTTGTGGGGCTGTGTTTGTGATACCTTTACTGATCTGTTATTTATTATTTTATATTTATTGTTGTTCTTTCAATTTTACACGTCAATTGATATCGAATTTAAATAATCTCTCTCTCTCTCTCTCTCTCTCTCTCTCTCTCTCTCTCTCTCTCTCTCTCTCTCTCTCTCTGTGTCTGTGTGTGTGTGTGTGTGTGTGTGTGTGTGGCTCCACATAAAGTTTGTGTTTCATTCACTTTGTGTTCGAGTTATATCAATCAAGTAAAATGTCAAAACTAAAATATCTGACTAAAAAAGGTTAACTGAAAGTACCATATATGAATTGAAATGTTGTTGTTGTCATCGTTGTTGTTATTATTTTATTTATTTATTGATTATTAATGTTATATTTTTTTGTAATTGACAAAATATATATATATCTTGATCTTCATTTGTTAATTTTTAAAGTAGTTTACATACTTACTTTATTTATTTATTTATTTGTATTCATTCATTTATTAATTGTTTTTAAATTTTGGTATTGTTTTTTGTTTCTACATGTTATTTATTTTAGAAACCGTCTAAATTCACTTTCTATAATATCTCTAATTTAAAACATTTATAATTATGTTTTCGTGTTTTGGCCAGCTCTTCCAAAATGAAAATACAGTACACAAATAAAATGGCGCCAATATCTGAGTATCAAATTTTGCTCTTTTTAAATAATAATAATAATAATAATAATAATAATTTAATACACATTTCAGTTATAAATGTATTTGCCAGGTGATGGAGATAGTGATGATATATTTTTAATATTTCTAATTTAAATAAACTAATTAAGTTTTATTTCACCTTACTTCCTTGTTTGATTAATTAATAAAATTTGAATCTTAATACAAATAATTATTTTCTTGGTTTTGTTTTCTTTTAATAAACAAATAATATTTTAGTGGGTTATTATTTATTTTGTTTTTTTTTGCTTTTTGATTTTAAGAAACCTAGCCTTTCTTGTTGTTTTTTTTTTTTTTTTTTTTTTAAAGGACCTGATAAATATATAAACAAAGTTATTTTTTTATTGTAATAATATTTTTCTTTTCTTATTTATTATTTAAGACAGTTTGTGGGAGAACAATAACCTTTTTCTATCTTTTTACAGGTCTGTGCTTTTTGTTTGTTAATCATATACTTTTAGTTTCTTCTTACAGATTTTTATATATTACCACTATCTCCATCAAAATTATTTATATTTATTTCAAATATATATATTTGTTTAATTTTTTTTTATGATTATTATTATTATTTGTAATATAAATAGCAGTAGTAACAGAAATCTCTGTAAACATTTTATTTAAATAAATAAAAAATGTATTATCAAACTCAGAATATACAAATAAATCTGGTCAGTTTAGAAGTTACTCTTTTGTTATCTAGTAATTTTGTTTAAAAAAACAACAACATCAGCTTCATGTTTGGTCACAAATGCAATAAAATGTTAAGTTACTCATATTTTAATGGAATAATGAAGAATGGGATAATGTAAAAATATATTTATTTATTGATAATATTTATTTACTTATTTTGAGAAACTAAGCAAGTAGCAAGTATTATTCGAAATTGAAAGTAGATATAATTACAATTTTTGAGAAACTGTGACCAAGTATTCTATGAAACTGAAAATAGGTATAATTACAACTTCTGAGAAACTAAGAAAGTATTCTTTGAAACTGAAACTGGCTTTTTCTTCTTTCTTCATATTTTTAAAACCATCTTGAAACTGTTGAACAGATAATACTTCACATCCCAGTTAACTGAAATAATTAGTTTACTGCAGATAGGTGAGTATGGATGTTGTATTATAAAATTCTGTATTGTAAGGCTGGTTTAGATGTGGAACGTGAGCTGATTAATTACTGAGAGCCTGTAAAATAATTTAGAGTGGAATGTAAGTGATGATGTTTCATTCATATTGAAAAATAATTAAATTTAAGTTTATTCACTACATTTGTTATAAATTTGACGTTGAAGCAATTTTGGGGAATTCATTTCTTTATTTCATCAAAAACAAACATCCATTAGGATAATGAGTAAGCAAATTTGTTGTGGTTGAAAGTATTTATGACATTATTATAAAGAAGTGTTAAAAAACCCACTGAAAAAACATTAACTGAATTTACGATATTTAATAATTATTATTATTTAATTATTTTGTTACTTTTTTCTTGCATTTCATCTCGCAAAAAGGCGTAAAAGGTACGTGCATTTTTCTTAATATATTGTCGTACTTTATTTTTAGTAAAGTTTCTTAACAGATTGTTTTTGTAATATTTTTTTTAATATATTGTCATACTTTATTTTCAGTAAAGTTTGTTGACGTGTCTTAACAACTTCTGTAAAACAGATGGCATGTTAATGGTCAGTTAGCTAAAAGCAAGTCTCCGGTAGAAATATAAAAAATAAATATATTTCTAGAACATAACTAAACCAGGCTTCTGGAGAAAATAAATAAATGAAATATATTTAGCTATTTTGAAAAAGAGTAGCCTCCTTTTTGGTAGTTATAATCTGACATAGCTGATATTACATCCTCACTGTCAAATTGTTTCATTATTAAGTTACAGATTAGATGGTTTAACAGATAATGTAAATATTGCGATATTTCTACCAGTGTTGCACAAAGCATCATACAGCTCCAGAGGTAATCATTTATTGTGTTTATTCCTCCGTCATTACATAAAATACTTCCATTAAACAGTTAACGTATTTACAAGGAAATAGAAGTGTTTTCAAGATATTTATGGATTTCTTTTCCGTTTACTGATATTATATTTATATTTACATTTATATAATTTATTTGTGCTCTTGTTCTTAATCGAATTAATTTGAAGAAAAATAATGTATATGATATAATTATCAACCTATTATCAATTTAACTTAATAATTTTAGGTGTTATTAATATGTTTGTAGAATTAAAATATTTCAATGTTAAATAATATTTTATCGTGAAATTTATTATTATTATTATTATTATTATTATTATTATTATTATTATTATTATTTACATATCAGGCAAAACAAATTTCTCGAGTAAAAAGAATTAAAATTGAAGAAATCAAAACATCGTTTTTAAAATAAATCACTCTCCGGAAATGTAGAAGTTATCTTTCTTTGATTTCATAAACTGAAAGTAGGAAGTATTGCAAGAAATATCGTGGTTACAGATTGTTTCTTTTATAATTTGAGTTTGTTGATTTTATTGTAGTTCTGGTGAGTAAATGTTATTACGACCACTACTAAAAAGAAAAAAAGAAAAATAATTAGCATTTGTGTTTTCAGGACGTCCTTATTTCAATATGGCATCACATGTAGAACAAATGTGGGAAATAACAACTCAGTTATATTCGTCAAGAAACACACACTCTGACGTCGTTATAGAGGTTGAAAGAAAGAAACTATATTTCTACAAAGAGCTTCTGTGTTTAGTGTCACCAGTGTTTGAACGCATGCTTCTCTCAGATTTCAAAGAAAAGCAAACACAGACAATCAATCTGGTAGGGAAAAAAAATTCACATATTGCTATGTTACTGGCATGGATCGATCCTGCTTTCAAGTGGAATTTACAAGGTATTTTAATTACAAAAACATGAAATAATAATTTATCTGGCTTTTGCTGAATTCATTTTAATAGCAGTTTTAGATGTTACTGCTAATTATCAGCTATATTTTTATTTTGCAAATAAGCTTATTATTATTATTATTATTATTATTATTATTATTATTATTATTATTATTATTATTATTATTATTATTTACAATAAAGTTTAAAGGTGTCCATTATGTCTATATTTTTAGACAGAGTATTCAGAATGGGAAATAAAGTTATTTATGAAAAAAAGTCTTAAAATTAAACACTTCGAAATAGAATATATCAAGGCAAGTATGGAGGGCTCTTGCTATCAGAGCCATAGTAAAAATCGGAGCCTGTATAAAATTTTCTCTAATAAATTAAACATTCAAATGACATTTTAGAACCTGACTACGCTCTGATCATTCTCACATCGTGAATATAAACATAATTTTTTATATATATTATATTATATTATATTATATTATATTATATTATATTATATTATATTATATATTTTTTTTTCTTTATTTTTCTTCGATAGAAAATGATGCAGCAATTCTGTTGCCCTTAGCAGATGAGTATGACATTAAACTTCTTCTTGAATCCTGTGAGGAAATTCTCTTGTCTGTGATTCCGTCATCTAGTGCTGAAAAAGCTCTACGATATCTTCAGATGGCTTGCAAGTATAACTTGACAAATCTCCAGAAAGCAGCAACGGATCGAGCTGCAGAACTGAGGCTACAGGATCTACTGTCAAATAAAGAACTGTATAAATCCACAGATAGTTCCGTATTGACAGAAATTTTGGAAAAGCAAGTTCAAAGAAAGGAATATCGTAAGTTTACATTCGATATTTTAGTCAGTATAAATATTAATATAACAAATAGCAATAACAGGACCGATGGTATTAAAAATAAATGAAATAAAATCTGAAAATTCCTTGAGTAGAATCAAATTGTTGAGAATCTGAGTATTAATGTGTAATGCTATGTGACCAAACTGACAAAGATTTGTAGATAAAAGATACCAAACCAACGTGTCAAATGTTAACAATGATAGATTATTTATTTATTTATTTATTTATTTATTTATTTTTATTTTGTTTTATTTTATTTAATTTTTATATACAATTTATTTTATTTTATTTTTTTATTTCTTTAATTTTTTAATTTTATTATTATTTTTTTTATATTATTATTATTATTATTATTATTATTATTATTATTATTATTATTAATTTTTTTATAATGATTATAAAATTTGATTGCAATGTTGTGGAATAAAGCCTTAATAAGCTTTCAGGTAAAACAAAAATGTTCGATAACACCCACACCATCGAACGAGAGCTCATTCACGCGTTGAAAAGAGGATGTCTCCGTACATCACTTCACTGTCTCAGACGGAAGACATCTTCTACGCATTGTAAATGTTTTGCATAGACTGAGGCAAGGGGCGGTCCTTCTTGTCATTAATCTGAGCTGATATTGAACTTGAATAATTCTTCCTTCGATCAACGTGTTTTCTATGAAACTGAACGTTTGAACACCAAATCACTTTGCCCATCTCAAACCTAATTATTATTTGAGGTGATACGACTGTAATTTTTAGTGTTTATTAAGTTGTCATAACGATCTTTTCATATAGTTTTCTTCATGCATATATATTTTGTTAATTTTCAGCTAGAGTGATTTAAAATCATGGTAAAGTTTCTTTTTGCAGTGGGTATATCTTAGTAACAACACACTTTCTGCTGTATAATGGTAGTAATAAATGTGGGAATTTTGTTATTTAAGGTCTGGGAGTTAGTATCCTTCATGTAATCAGTTTAAGAAATGAATGGACGGAGGAATGTGCTGACAATTCACCTTCCAGATATTGTAAATCAACGGATCTCTCAGACGTCACCATCATCGTGGGAGAGAAGAAACTTTATTTCTTTAGCAGCGTCCTTAAACAGGTGTCACCCTATTTTTCTAGCATAGGATGAAATGAATGGAAAGTTTGAAATATCACTGGACGAACACACCGAGGAAGTGAAAACGTCAACCGATGTAGTAAAGGATGTCGAGTCTGGCATTGAAGAAGAGGATAAGGAGCCTGGCACTGAATCAAAGAATAATGAACCAGACGACGAAGAGGACACAGAATATTTCAATAATGTTTCGTTATTACTGGAATGTCTGGATCCAAATACTAAAAGAAATATAAGAAGCGGTATGTTATGGATATTGTTATTGAAAGAACTCTCTCTCTCTCTCTCTCTCTCTCTCTCTCTCTCTCTCTCTCTCTCTCTCTCTCTCTCTCTCTCTCTCTCTCTCTCTCTCTCTCTCTCTCTCTCTCTCTCATTATAAAACAAACGATTCCATTCTGAGTTTCTCTGATCAGATTAGTTGTGACCTTTGACCATCGAGAAGTGCAGACGAAAGAATCACTGATTGTAACTGAATAAAAGTACATTCGTATGTGGCGAAATCCTCATTGTCATTTGATCATTTGTTTGATGTCATTTCACTAAACAGCTAACTGAGTTATTAAATAAAATAAAAGTACTGTTGTTAAATGTTTCCTTTATAATCTTTCTTTACTTCTTCTTCTTTTAAATTTTTAATATTTGTTCTTTTTTTCTTTCTTTCTTTATTTATTTTCTTTTTTATCCAGTGAAAGAAGCTCTCGACTTGTTCTGTTTATCTTTAAAGTACGACATCCCAGTTTTACATGAAACGTGTGAGACATTTCTCATGAAAACAGATTCCTTATTTAATGCAAACGAACTGATTTATTGCATTCTGCTGGCCGATAGAGGGCGGTGTTCGGATCTACTTACTTCTGCCATTAACAGATCAAATCGGTTTAAGATGTCTGAATTAAAATGTACAGACTTTTATACAGAACTTGATGCAAATACGCGCATCAGGTTACTTGAATTTAAAGCAATGAACTGAATATAAGTGATTCGAAGCAATGAACTGAATATAAGTGATTCGAAGCAATGAATTGAATATTTGTGATTCAAACCAATGAACAGAATATTAATGATTCGAAGCAGTGAACTGAATATTAGTGATTCAAACCAATGAATTGAATATGTGTGATTCAAAGCAGTAAACTAAATATTAGTGATTCAAAGCAGTAAACTGAATATTAGTGATTAAAAACAATGTAATTAATAGTTTACAGGAGTTTGTAAATTTAATCTTAGTATTTTTTCATTCAGAAGAAGCAACAACAACAGAAAAGAAAGTGTGAAGTGTTGATCAGTGTTATAATATATATATATATAATAATCAAGAAACATTAATTCAGCTATGCAGCTATGATTTTTTATATTATCTTTGATTAGGTGGTGGCTGTAGTGTGCTTTAGTTTTGTTTGATAATTTAGAAAATACCGTCATGTATATCTTAACGTTCTATCGGATGTACAGTAACTATATATAAATACGTTTTCATAGTTATAACAAATGCTTGTGATATTGGTTCTTCTTTTATTTGCTTTTGTACAATACGAAACTTTAACACCCAGCTTAGTAAAAAAACAAGTTTTTAGACTGTACGACAGTGTACGCTGGATTTTACTTCGTTAGCAGAACCGCAGGATCACTGGCATCCAGTCTCACAGCACGAAGGCTGGTTTTTTGGGGGGGGGGTTTTGTAAAAAAAAATTCATTCTTTCTTAAATTATCAGGAAACGGTGGTATTATTTTGTTTGGCCTTAGAGTGTTACTGTCGTATTTGTCATAAAGCAGAAAATGTAACATCTGCTGATCGTAGTACAAATGAACAGCCACTGGTGAACGTCACTGGAAAAACAGACGTCGACTTGTCTCCGAAATAAACAGCTGGCGGGTGTTAAACATGGGGGCTCGAGAAAGTTCCCTGTTTATAGCAGTCTTATTAAGTCTGATTAATTTTAGTAGTGGACAAATAGTTGACTGTTCTCCATCGTCTGCGACCGAAAGTATCTACAACTTCACTGTAGCAGACATCCATCAGAAGTCGAATATATCTCTCAGCAGGTACAGAGGAAACGTTGTCCTTGTCGTCAACGTCGCAACTTACTGAAGTTTAACTAAATTACATTATCTTGGACTGAATGCACTCAAAAACGTTCTGAAAAACGAAGCTTTTGAAATTCTTGCTTTTCCGTGTAACCAGTTTTTACGGGTAAAGTTTTAATTAATTAATTTATTTATTTATTGTTGTTGTTGTCCATTTTGTTCTTCTTGCTATTGATGTTGTAGTTGCCGTCGGCGTCATCATCATTGTAATAATAATTGTTATTATCTATTATTATTTAATTCATAAGATAGAGAAAATATATTCGATATAAAAGGTATACTTGTATAATTTTTGAAATATAATGGCTGCTTTAAATATTTTAACCTTCACATTGTGTAATTTTTTTATATTTTGTGTTTATTTATATTTTTAATGGAATACAATTTTCTTTCTTTTTTCGTTTATATATATGTACACACACACACACACACACACATTGCACACACACACAAACAGAAACACACATACATACATACATATGTAATCTTGTGGCATATGGTGTATTTGTTATGTCTGTTGAACTATTACAGAATTATTTTCTGTTATCTAAATACCTTTTCTACATTAACAGACACTTTCATTCGACCGTCCTACTTAACGGGGAAAAAAAAAATATTTGAGTTAAACGATATTGGAATAAATTAATAATATTAATAATATAATCTAATACCGCTTAGCCTTAGACTTGATAAATAAATAAATAAATAAATACATAAAATGGGTTAAATAAGAAATTATAAATTCTTTATTAATTCTTCAAAATGACTTTTTTATTTTCTCCAGAGCATTAAAGCGAAGCTTTACGACGAAAAACCAATAAAAATACTAAGTTGTTTTTCATAACAATACTAAAAAAAAAAAAAAAAAAAAAAATAAATAAATAAATAAAATAATAATAAATAAAAATAAGAATAAGAATTTAAATATAAAAAATTTAAGCGTCCTCTTTAGGCTCTTTGATTTTTTTGACATTTTAGGATTATTAAAAATTATTATTTCCTGTGTGTTACATGGGCTTATCGGTAGAACATATGAAAACTGACGAAAAATTAAATTTCACTCAAAGGTGAATGAAAATAATTTTGATGAACCAGATGGAGGAAATTAGCCGCGGAAGAATTTGGTGACATCGAGGCAGTGATATATGACATAGCGTCTGACAGCTTAGCGTGGCGTTAGAGGAATTATCTTGCATTGGGTTGAAATTTAGTGGACTACTGGAAATCACATTTTGTATGTGCTACGCATGCGCAGTTAGGAAGACGTGAAATATTTTCATGTTTCTCAAACATATTTTGAACGTGAAACTCCTTCACAGAATACCGGAAGAAGAAAAAAATAAAAATAAAAATAAAAATAAAAAAAAAGAAGAAGAAGAAGAAAAAAGAAAAGAAGGCGAATTATTATTATTATATATAACTGTATTGGGAAATGTTTGAATCCAAATATATGATGTGGTGGTGATGATGATGATGATAAAATATGTAAACATTTTCGTCTTTTAGAATTATCTTGCAGTATATGCATGCATGTATGTATGTATGTATGTATATAGGTATGTATGTATGTATGTGTGTATGTATTATGTATGTATGTATGTATTAC
>CM022679.1:29013163-29048163 GCA_012295275.1 Chrysomallon squamiferum
TATAGACAGACAGATACATACATACATACATACATACATACATACATACATTCATACATACGTAGATAAACAGGTAAGAGAAAAAGATACACAGGTCCACCGAAGAATGATAATGTAGATAAGTGGATGCTGTTTTTCACTAATTAATATTATACATCAGCATCTGCAACCGTATCTGTAGCATACTACCACTAGTATTAGTAGAGTTGTTTCCCTTAGAGTCTATTCTTCTCTGTTAGAAATAGTTGTAGTTGGTGTTGTAGTCCTAGCAGTAGCAATAGTTGTTGTTGTAAAAGTAGAAGAAGTAAGGGTGAGCATCCTTCATCTGAAATTCAGATTTCAGAGTAATTCTGTTCTTGGAATTTATGGAGACTGCTTGATATTAGGATCTAGGTCTGTATAAGAAATACATTCGTGTACAAATAGTTGGCAGGAAATTTCGAATAAGAGATTCTCAACATGTAATAGTAGAAAAATTAATAATAATAATAATAATAATAATAATAATAAATAATAATAACTAGTAGTTCTAGTAGTAGTAGTAGCAGTAGTAGTAGTAGTAACAGCAGTCATAGCTGTAGTTATATCCTTTTTGTGTGACAGCAACAGTAGTAGCTGTTGATGTAGTAATATTAGCAGAAGTAGTAATGTTAACTATTTGAAACGTTGCTAAATAAGTAAATTAGTAAATAATATATAAAGGGATAAATATTACTGGGCTCTCTCTCTCTCTCTCTCTCTCTCTCTCTCTCTCTCTCTCTCTCTCTCTCTCTCTCTCTCTCTCTCTCTTGCTATTAACCTGTCTCTCTGTCTGTTAGTCTATCTCAGTTATATTCATATTTAGATTACCATATCTTTGTATTTTTCTTTATATTTATCTGCCTGCCTCTCTCTACATATGTGTGTACACATGTCTGTTACTGTATAGCTGCATTTACTGGTGCTAAGACGTAGATAATAAACTATAATAAAATTATTCCGATGGCGGGGATTAAATGAGATGTCTTTTAAAGCAAATGGAGACTACAAAACTTATAGTAATATGCCATCTTCGTGCTGACATTATGCACCTTTTAAAGGACTGCTTTAAACAAATTATCCATTAGAACCAAACTCCCAACAGGCAACCGACAATGTTCACTTATATCTAATTTGTTAAGCACTTGCTGCTACTCGTAATTCAACGATAATTGTTACATCACGTGATACTGACGTCTGTCAGCTTTCCCGCGAAATAAGAAGACTCGCGACACTTGCAAACGAAATTGACTCGTCTCAGTTCAGTCGACAACACGTAGCAGGTGACAGACGATTCCATTTCGCGTTTTTTTTTTCTTCTTCTTTTCATTTCTGTCGCGTTAGAAAGGAGATGACATGGAGCCCTAGACGAGAGATGGTCTAAAAACTACAATCACGCAGCAAGTTTCGCGATATGTGCTTGTAATTGCAGGTTTGTGTTTGTTGTGGAACTTAGTGGATTATGAATACAGTCGATCCGTAACAAGTAGACAAACAAACGAAAAAGAATAATAATATCTTTTTATTCGAGAACATGGATACGAACATTAGAAGTAACCGAATTCGAAACTTTGTTTGCATGATGTTTCTTGTAGTATTCCTTCACCTTGGCGACACAAGGAGAGTAAGTTATTTAACTTTTATTTCATATATATATATAAATTTATCGATTCTAAAAAGTAAATACGTTATTCTTTACGGTTATTATTAAATATGTGTTTTCTTGTATTATAATAATAATAGTAATAATAATAATGATAATAATAATAATGATGATGAGAATAATAACGCAGAGGATGATGATGATGATGATAATGATGATGATGATGATGATGATGATGATAATAATAATGAGAACAACAACAACAATATGCGCATCAGTAAGAAACCAAACTGTGAGGAAGATATAAATGGGCCCTACGCTGTCTCCGCTAAGCAGCAGTACACCTGAAAGGGTGGGGTGCGCGTGTTTAGGGCGCGCGCCTTTTATCACAAACGGAAATTGTAGGTGCAGGTGCTTTCTTTGCAGTGTTTAATACAGTCCCAGAGAAAAAGCTCAGGAAATGAACAGTTTTCATCCGTTATTGATTTTCTCTAAAATATTTATAACGCTCAATTATTCTTGTCAACCGACACGTGGGAATGGTAACAGATCTTCGTTGGCGGTTTCCTATTAACCAGATTTCACTAAGTGTGTGACGATAATTACAGTTCACCGATGTCATGGATACGCGCAGATAGTTCCAGGGTGGGATTATACAAGTGGGGCGAAATGGTAAAAAGGCCCAGAGACTGCGATGGCCCAAGGTTTCCACAGAATTTCAGATACAGTTTTCTCTGTCATAATTATGGTCTATTAATTTTTATGTTCCAAAAGGGCATATGGAAATAACTGGTAAATTTGATTACTCAGATGAGTTTCTGTTAAAAAAAAAAAAAAAATAAAATTAATAAATAAAAAATTTAAAAATCCAATAATACTTTGTATAAGATATTAATTTGAAACTTTTATCCCAACAGAAAAAAAAAAAAAAAAAAAAAAAAAAAAACTGAATAAAAGTTAAAAATGGCAGGTTGATTTTTATTTTATAAGAATATCATTTCTGATCTATCGACAATATATGAAACAAGAACTGACAACATATCCACGTTAAAATAATTTAAATAATATTTAATATTTAGTTAATTCAGTAAATAATTAACCGACTTTGGTTGGAAATTAATTTAAATCTTTCTCCATTCCATCAGAAAAGCACGCTCGAAATAATTAATACAAGCAATATTACTGGTGCGTCACATTATTTGGATAAAAATATACTTTCAACATTGAAAGATCAGAAGAAGTAGTTCAGGGCTTAGTATGCTCTTTTCTGCCTGGATATCAAAAATAAATTCCAAAAACATTTCTGACCTCGCCTTGGGACATCTGAGCTTTTAGACACAATGCAAATAAATGTCACCGTTTCCATGAATATATAAAAGATAGTTTTTATTTTATTTTTCTAGCATTCCTTTTATTTAATTATTTTTTTTTTATCATTGTTATTATTATTATCATCATTTTTCGTTTGTTAAATTATACTGGCTATAAATAGAAGTGTTAAGATGGGACGATGATGATTATGATGATGATTGTCGTTGTTTTCTTCTTCCATTTCTTCTTCTTCTTCATCTTCTTCTTCTTGATATTATTATTATTATTCCATTTCGACCAAGTTAACGAGAAACTGAAAGTAATTAGCTTAGTTGTAGTCCCTGAAGCAGAAAACATTAATAATACAAAATAAGAGCACTTTGTTTGATTGTTTTTAGAGAGTGGGGCGAGCGAGGCAGTAAGAGGACATTAGCAACATACCAAATAGCCGACAAGAACATATCCCTCCTTCTTCACCATCATCTTATAATTAGCATTATTGTAGTTATCGTAACTAGTATTACTAGTACTGCTTGTGCTACTAATACTACCAGTACTACTTCTCCATAAAATAACAACAGCAATTATTCTGTTCGTCTTATTGGTATGGCTTCAACCAGTTTGGATACTGGGAAGGGGAGGGGAGAGAAAAAAAAAAATTAAATTAAAATTTAAAAACAATGATGATAATAATAATAATAATTATAAAATAAAATAAATAAAATAAATAAGATATATAAAGTAAATAAGGAATGAAAGAAAGGAGATAAGATGTTACAATCAAATAAATAAATGGAACAACAAAATAATCTGAAACTCTACGAAATTAAAATTAAATTAAATTAAATTAAACAGAAAAATTGTTTATTATCAAAATATAATATAATATAATATAATATAATATAATACAATATAATATATAATGACAATTAAAAACAATTTCGTGTACGACTGCAGCTGATGATTTCTATGTTCAGTTGTATCTATTCCCGTAAGCCTTTGAATCGACACTAATGTCATTATAATAACTAGTGAAGAGTAAAATGATTTGACAAGTTTATTTTGCAGAAGAAACCTTTCTAATTTACAATGAAGAATATCTCAGATACATAATTTAAAGAATACGCAAATTTGAAACGATGGACCTACTAGATACTGAAGCTGCAGCCATTTGCATTACGTAAAAAAGTCATTAGAGGAAAAGAGATCTCTGTATTGTCGTCTCTCTAATTCTGACATTCTCAACTAGGGGCCAATGGGAGTAATTGCAAAAATAGGGGAGATTATAGGCAGGAGAAGGAATTTAACCATGAAATTAGTATTTAAAATAGGCGTGGAGGTGGGACAGGTGGATCGCTAGGGAAGGAATGTTTATCTTTGAAAACATAGCATACTAACCATGCACCGTGTGGCCACGGCAGGCATGTTTGAATGTTTAATGGATGTAAGCGAGTTTCACGTAACTGGAGCAGAGTGAAATAACTCAGTAATTAGTGACAATGTACGACTAAGCTACAGCTACATCTACCACTCATAAACTCAAAAAAGTCTGAAAAATATGCATCATTTACTCCACTAGTCATACAAATATGCAGCACTGACAAGCAGTTGACAGATATATGCTAATAAACTTAACTGCTAATGAACAGAAACAACTAAAACATCTCGATACAGGTGTCTGTAAACGAGCAGTTAGAACTGTACATTATTAGTTTTACGTGCTTAACAAGAACAAAGAAGAAGCAGAAACATTAGCCACCGTATTTGTGTGACAATATTAATTTTAATGCATTGCTGTTCGATTTAGCTGATATTTTTTGTTCTCTTTTATTTAGTTTTCAACTGAGTATCCATTCATCAGAAATATCCCTATCCATTATTAACTACCGCAGGTTTTATCCTGCCTCGAAACCTAACTACTGTAAATACTCGACTAGAGTTCTGTTTTGGCTGGAATTACGTATAATTTTTACGCCGTTTCTAAGCTGTTATTACATATATTAATTTTGTCTACTATATATATATATATATATATATAAAAAGAAAAAAAAAAACAAAAAAAAGATTAAAATTAAAATTATAAAAATTGAAATTAAAATTAAATAATATATCAATGCCTTTGTGTGTGTGTGTGTGTGTGTGTGTGTGTGTGTGTGTGTGTGTGTGTGTGTGTGTAAATAAATGAAATAAATACTGAAAAATAAACGTGGAACTCACTGGGCTTCTTTTCGAGTATTTACGGTAATTCTTCCAATCGTTCATTCATTATTAGCATTTTTGTCGTGGATTGGGTTGTGCTGTGTTCGTCGTTTTTGTTTCGTGTCATATTTTATTTATGAATTCATTCTGAATATGCAGGCGAGAATGGTTTCGTTTAACTTGGTCTTGTATACTAGACGTTTAGATAATAATATTCAAAATGGCCGATTTGTTTGGGTTTTTTTTTTTTTTTTTTTTTTTTATCTTTGTATTATTTTATAACTTCATCTTAGTCACAGTTTCTTAAAAGAGAGATTTCTTTTTTACTATTTTTATTTATTTATTTATTTACTTAATTTTTTTTTTTTACAAAACTTTAGTTATAATATATAGTTGTTTAAATATTTTCAGTGGAGACTTAATTTAAAAATTTCATTAATGTTTAATATTGTAGTTGCTTATTTTATTGTTTTATTTGGTACTTTAACTCTCCGGAAATTCATGAGATTAATGTTATTGTTATTTTTTTCTTTCTTTCTTGTTTTTCTTTTCTTTTTTCTTTTATTATTATTATTAATATTTTTTAAAATCAGAAACTCATAATAGAATAGTGAAATCTCGTATCAAATATTTGAAAATTATTTTCCTTTCTAGTTACATAGTTAGTCAAATTGAAAGGTTAAAAACAACCGTATGTGTGTGTGCGTGTGTGTACGTGCATGTGTGAGTGAGAGAGTGTTATTTTTAAAACCAGTCATTTGCACAATGACTTCATTCCTCTATTGATTACAAAACTGTAATTATAATAAAATAAATACTACAAATCAGTGACGAAATATGAAGATAAAAAACCAGTGACCTTTATCAAGGTTAAACGAAGACTGTCAAGTGTTGACGAAACCTGTGAAAAGCGTCATAAGGCAACTGTTGGTGTTTGCTGTAACTCAGCATCAGCGTTAGAGAAAAGATTGAAAATCCGTGAAAACAAGCAAACAGCTCTCCGCTGATCTCTTTCAGTTTTAACTTTCTCTAATTCTTTTATTTATTGATTTGTGGCCTTGTATGTGTGTCTCTGAGTCCGTGTCTGTATGCAGTATGTACGTACGAACATATGGTTATTTGTATGTATGTATGTATGTATGTATGTATGTATGTGTATGTGTATGTATGAATGCATGTATGTCTGCTTCAAGAAAACATACGTACTTATGTAGTATATACATGTGTATTGTTTTTTGTTATTATTGTTGTTATTCTTCTTAAAGTATGGCTATGTATGTAAGTACGAACATACGGTTTTGTGTATGTGTATATGGTTGGTTGTATGTTTGTATACAAATATTGTTTGTGTGTACTTTCTTACGTATGTACATGTATGTATATATGTGTTACATAAGTAAAGTTCGAAACTTAACAGAGTTCCTTATAAATAGAAATTAATAACTGAAAATACAGCAACAAATTGTTATTACAGTATTTAATTATTTCTAACAAACACGCACGCACACACACAAGCAAACACACACGCACACACAAACACACGCTCAGTGATATACACTAACACCCCCACGTTACAAAACAATCATATGTTTTATATATGAGTTACCACTCCTCTGAGGGGAAAATGAAATGTCACATCCATCATTCGATTTTTTTAAAGCCTGTACTAATTCGAGTATTCACAGAAAGCAAATATTGTTTCATTCCAGTATTGCTGCAGAAAAAGCACAGACAACTAATTGGGGGCTTGTTTGCACTGAAATCGTCATGCTTAATGTTCGTTGTAGAAAGCAAATATTCCGAGCAGAAGCGTAATGGTTCGAGGTGTTGGGTGATGTCGTCTGCTAGGATCCTGACACGGGTTTCTGCTGGACAAACCGTGATGACGAATAGAGCTCTCGTGATTAGTTCCTGCTTAGATGTGGCTTAAGACTACCCACTCGGTAAAACACTGTTATTGTGTGCGGGATCGATACGGAAAGTGCACAGAATAAATACGGGTTCCTTTGTGAACGGTCTGCTTTGGAATCAAAATAAGAAAAAAAAAAATGTTGAAAAGAAAAAAAAAAATTATGGGTGATTAGAAAAAAAAAAAAAATTATAATAATAATAAAAAAAGAAAAATAACAAAAGAAAAAATGAGTCCAAGTAAAAAAAGAAATGTCTAGGAATAAGCCGTCGTGAACCTAATGAAGAATTAAAAGTCGTAGCGACTCGGTATTTCTTTGAGAAGCTATTCGTAATTACGATAAATCCGTGGAGTTAACCGTTCCTTTATGTCCTTTTTGTAATATTTCTGACATTTCTGTGATTTTTCAGCATTCAGGGATGGAAATGGAAATATCATACAGCTGAAAGTAATGATCAATAACATTAACAGACTGAGAAATTCTAACGCGCTAGTAAAAGTAAAATGATCTGAAAATCAAGTATGACAGTGATGTATCGAATACAATTAAAGCTGCCCTATCTATGATATGACGTCACGGGAATGAAACAAAAGAAAACTACAAAAAAATACCGTATATTTTAAGGCGTGTTTAACTTGAACCAGGGAAATAAAGATATAGATGAACAGCAAGAAAGCCTTTATCACTTTTTCCATTTATCATCTAGAATTATAATAATAATAAATAGTGCCCTTTTATTATTATTTCATAAAAATCTAAGATGGTCGGGTTTAACCCGTGATTTTACACGGAACGACCCATTAATATTATTATTCTACTGTATTTATCGTTCTTCTTTTTTATTATTTTTTTTTTCAAGATTGTTTTTCACCATTACAGGCAATGCCCCTGCAAATGGTTTTTCACACATATTTTCCTGTTTGTGTGAAGGTGTTTAAAATGTCACTTTTTGCTAATAAGAATAGCCCACGGTTTCTTCTTTCTTATCCCATCATTACGCTGCGATATAAATAATGATACCAAAATCTTAAATAATAGGTTAATATTAAACTGTTTTAGTGAATCTAAAGACAAAATATTAATGTTCCTGTATTCATTTATTCCTTTATTTCTTCATTCATTTTTTCGTTCATTTCTTTATTCATTTATTCGTCCACGTCTTCATTCATTTTTACTTTTATTATTATTATTGTTATTATTATTATTATTATTATTATTATTATTATTTTTGTTATTATTGTTGTTATTGTTGTTATTATTATTATTATTATTATTTTTATTTTTTTTGTTATTATTGTTGTTATTATTGTTATTGTTATTGTTATTATTATTGTTATTATTTTTTGTTATTGTTATTATTATTATTATTATTGTTATTATTATTATTATTTTTTGTTATTATTGTTATTATTTTTTGTTATTATTGTTATTATTTATTTTTTGTTATTATTGTTATTGTTGTTATTTTTCAGTACCGTTACTGCGCTGAGGGATGCTGCATGCACGAGTACTGCGCCTATCACAAAATCTGTTACCCTAAAACTCACTGCAGCTTCGGTTGTCCAGACGGAGCGTGCTTGAATAACATCTGCATGCCGCCCAAACCGTGCAAGAGCAACGAGGAATGCGCCATGGCCAACGCGTGCACCTACAACTACAACCTCGGCTACAACACGTGTCAGTACAACTTGGAAATCGGCAGCACTCTCTGCGTGGACAGAAACGGGAAGTCGCTGTTGAAGCCGCTGCAGTGAAGTCGTGTTAAACAAACTGAAAATAGTTCGAAAGGTTGAAATTTTAAAAGAGCCACAAAAACTGCTGGTAACTGAACAATCAGTGAAAGATTTCAGTACAGATATCATGACTTCCAGTTGGTGTCGGGGGGGGGAGGGAGGGAGGGAGGGAGGGAGAGAGAGAGAGAGAGAGAGAGAGAGAGAGAGAGAGAGAGAGAGAGAGAGAGAGAGATTCTTATAATGCTGAACCACGTTTGTCATGGCAAACGGATTATTTGCTCTTATATTATGTTACTCAGGATGGAAATTAATTGACTATTTTCACATTTCAACGATAATGATAATGATAATGATGACTATGATGACGTCGACTGACAAATGTCAACGTCTTTGACACGCAAAGTTGTATACCTCTACAAAAATTGACCATATCTCTGAAAACTTTTGGGAATATATATATATATATGTTTTATATTTCATTTTAAAGCACATAAAAAACACATTTATCTATTACTTTGGTTACGTACCAGCGTATCGGAAAACATCACAATAAAATATAAATATAACCATCGTGAACAAAATCTCAGGATCATTTTAGATAAATTGTCGCTTGTCTCTTTAACGTTAGTAATTTGAATTCCACTTTGGAAACATCGGTTAATATTCCAGGATAAAAAATAAAATTAATAACTAAAAGAAATCAATCACAGAACTGTTTATTTCAGTCATTATATTTAATAACAAAAAGAAAAACTGAAATGAATATGGGATTCTTTGAGAAAGAATATGACATAAAATACCTCATGTAGAGCTAATGATGTGTTTTCGTTAATGATTGATTTTCGTATGGAATCTCACTCCTTTATTTTCTCTTATAAATGCTATGATATTTTCTCTATGATAATAAAAGCTTTTTTCTTTAGAAAAATTATTCAGAAAATGAGTTTAATTTTTGTTTCTTTAAGGCATTTAATAAATGAATATTTTATGTGTTTCTTCTCTCTTTTTCATCCCATTGTTAATTTCACTGTTTCAGTTTAGGTTATTTTAATCTGCACATTAGGCTATGTGAAAAATAAAGAAATTTGAAATTAAATATTGTATTTTGGATTCAGCAATCACGCCTATACACAGAAACATGCAAACTAACATTTATACGCGAAAAAATATTGCAAGAAAACTATAAATACACTTGAAATATTTATTATTCAGATATAATAAAAATAACAACAACAACGGTAATAATAATAAAACAACAACAATAATAATCATAATTTTATACAGATTATATTCTTAACGGAAGTGAAGTAATTCCTGCGAAGACCTTTTCTATTAAATAAAAAACTACATTCCTGACAACAAGTCGTTGTTTCATCACAGGAGCAAAACAGGACGCCAAAAAGATGGTTTTGAAAATGACAAACAAGAAAATATAATTAGAATAGTTTTGGTGTTTTTTTGTTGTTTTTTTTTTAATTAATTTTTTTTTTTTTTTGTCCTCTTATTTTACGAATCGATACAAATTGGAATGGGCTAACCGACGTCACGTGCATGCTTAAAAATACAAATCTGTCCTCCAGTTTGTCGCCATGAAATACTTTCGATTGAATAATTGTATTGTTTACTTCTTCTTCTTCTTTTTTTCAATTCTTTTCAGTTCCTTTTGTTTTTAATCTTCTTTTCCTTTTTTTTTTTTTTTTTTAAAAAGCAAACAAACGAACAATCAAACAATGAAACAAATAAACAAACATACATTTGCTTAGTTTCACTACATATTAAATAGTGCTCACAAATTATGATTAATAAAAGTGGAATTAACCTGTTTCTGTTTTTCTACCTCTTTATCTATTTGTCTTTCTCTCTAATGACACACACACACACACACACACACACACACACACACACACACACACACAGTTTCCTTAAGAATGTTGATCGAGTAGTTTTCTAAGGGAAAACAAAAAGACATAAAACAACAGTCTGGCCAGTCTTTAGAATTAGTTCGCTGACATTTACAACATTTCTATGAACTACGTTATTAACGTATCATAATCGTATTTTCTACTTATCTAATGCCTTAGGCTGTAAAGATTTTTATCAAAAGTACACTACAGACATAAGGAATATAGCATTCATATATTTGTTTATATCATATATTTATTTTATATTATTTTTATGAATAATAATAATAATAATAATAATAATAATAATAATAATAATAATGATAATGATAATAATGATGATGATGATGATGATACATGCAATTATATTAATAATTATATTTGTTTTGTTATTTGCTATTTTTTTTTTTTTTTTTTTTTTTGCTGTATTATCCTTTAAATATGATTAATAAATGGTATTTTACGATCTTTTAGCTGTTTGTTTTCTTTCGAATTTGTTTTCGTTTTTTCTCTTCTTTTTGTTTCTTTTTCTTAATTTTTTTCATAATTTTTATTAAAGAGAAGAACTATAGCACTCAAAAACAATTTTTCTTCAAAGATCCCACTTCAGAGTTGGGCAAAGAATGTCAAGACTAGAAAAAGGATAAATGTTTATTATTTATTTAGTTAGTTACTTATTTTTCTTAGAGTTGATTTTAAATGTTGTAATTCAATAGAATGTAGTGAATGTTGAATATATACTTTTTGTAGTCACAATTTCACCCTTCATCAGTGTATATCTCGTTCTGTCCAGAGCTTCATGCCTGAAATAGCAAGGTGTTTTCCTGTTTCTGGGAAGTTACACATGAAATGGCTTTACTGATAAATAAATTTAAAAAATAAATAAATAAATAAAATAAATAAATAAATAAAAAATTAAAATATAAATAAAATAAAACCTTTTGCTAATAATCATTCACACAAAAGCTTAAATTTAGTTCAATAAATACGTTTATACGTGTCATGTATGTTTAAAACCTATTAATTAGATCGAATTAGAAATTGATTAAATAACAACAACAACAGCAATAATAATAATAATAATAATAACAACACAACAACAACATAAACAATAATAAAAAATAATAACACTTTAGAACTCAAAACATAATTATATATATTGAAAATTACTAAATGTCAAAGGCCTTTTTCCTAGATAGTAAATCCAAGGGAGAAAACCCCTTAATCTTTGAAAAGAAAAATAATATAACCCTGGTTAATGGCTCCTCAGCTTATATGCGTAATTTGCAATCGCTAAATTTCGAAATTGTAGTTTACATTTATCATTATTATTAATTCATTTTATTATAAATCTTCTGTTAATCTGAAAAATAATAATAATGTCTTGAGTTATGCATCAGATAAAAAATTTACCTTCATTAAGTTCGGGCCTTAATTTAGATTCATTTGTCTTTTAAGTTCAATATCTATAATAAAAATTATAGTTGAAGATTCATTGAAAAATATTCAAGACTAACGTTACCACAATATGACACAAATATCTTTAGACATTTCTTTCTTTTCTTCCTTTTAGCTATAACTACTATACCAAATATTGATTACTTTGAATTGAACTGAACTAAGGTTTGTTTCCATAATGAATTTCTGACCTGTAACGATGGCCAGGTCAAACTGCTTATTTCATTTTCTGAGCGTTAAACATTATTAGATCTAAAGGCCTAGGATGCATGTTCTCATCCTATTCGAAACCGTATTAATAAGATAAAATAAGCAGATACTACTACTACTACTACTACTACTACTAACGCTACTAGAGCTGCTATACTCCTACTACTATTACGACTATATGATATTTACTACAACTACTACTGCTACCGTCATTTTCTTAATACATGTATAAATGAATAAAAAGTCCATGTATATTCTGTTAATAATCTATTATTTAAGTAATTGTTTATCTTTTAAAAATAATAAATACATTTAAAATGTATCTCTGCTGTTAAGAACAGCTGGTTGTCTTATATCCGCACACCATCATAAATAACATCATCAGAAATATATTAAATTTATTTTAATATATGTGAATTATTATCTTTCAAAGATTTCACTAGTTTTTAAATAAGTTAATAAAATAAGACAATAACCTGAAATTAAAGGCAGAATTTTGCAGTTGTTCACATCACAAAACCTACACTTAAAGTCAAAACAGGTGCCCTTATTTCAATATGGAATATGGCTAGGCGTTTAAAGTGGTGCATGATGTAATAACAGGATATTTGTTTACAGTTCAAAATCGAGACATTTAAGCGGTGAGAAATGCAACTCTAAAACAAAATTAAAAATTGTTACTCTGTGTTGCCATTTTTGTGATGAAACAAAGATCGCAAATGATAAAAATAAAGATATATAACTGGAGGGTGTTGGGAGTTTGGATCAAATATTAATTTATAACCTTGACCTTGAAACCAAAGAAAACAAATCCAGGCACGAGTGCATCACGACTTGGATGATTAGCTGTTATTTACTTCGGGATTTATGTGTTGCATTCATTGAAATATTTGGTAAGTAAGTTAAATTCCCTCAGCTTTTTGTAAAAGGTAAAAGTTGTGGTGATTAGTTTATACTGACAAAAGAAATCTGTTGCGATTTCAGGACCAGTGAATTACGTAAATGAACGGAAATGAGTGTTAGAAAGTGCATATGACATTTACCGATACTAATAAAAGAAAATATTGATAATTAATCAGATGAATCTGAAACTTTCTGTACACTATGTTGTTTCTTTATTTTTTCCCGGTGGGAACAACTTAAAATATTTTAATCTTGACACTGATAAAGAGTATGGCGATAACTTAGTTACCTATAATAATTAATATGATTATAATAATATTAACAGATATCGTTTGATATGTGATGTAAATACTAACATAGTTCATTTGATACATGTTTTAGAAATTTCAAAACATTACTTCCCTTCCAAATGATATTTGGTTACTTTCAGGGTTAGTCTCTCTCTCTCTCTCTCTCTCTCTCTCTCTCTCTCTCTCTCTCTCTCTCTCTCTCTCTCTCTCTCTCAAGACTCAGTATCTCTGGAAAAGATTTCATGCAAATAATGAGAATTATTTTATTATAATTAATAATAATAATTATTATTATTTATAAAACTGATTTGCATTTGCCACTCCGTCAATTAAAAAAAAAAAGGAACATGCTTGTACATGAACAAAATCCATTTTTCTTGAGCTGTCATATGAAAAACAGTTTATTTTAATCTAATTAATATTTTTATTTTATTTTATTTTAATTGTTTTTTTTTTTAAAGAAGAAGAAGAAGAAAAAATTTAAAATCTTTAACCCAGTGGTCTGGGGGAAAACACAGACATCCAAATATCAATAACTATTTGATTTAAAAAAAAAACAAAAAAAAACCAACAACTTTTTTATGAAACAGATATGGTGGACATATGTTGTAGCAGTGATTCCTGCCTCATAACAGTTCTGTTCAGTATTGCATCATTTATAACTGCAACATCCTGTTAAAACATACACTCTTCAGTAAAACCTTTTTCTTTATTTTTCTTATTTTTTGTGAATTATTATCGTTAAAAGATTTTATTAACTTTTAAATCAAAAATATAATTAAAGACAAACTGCAATAATTTTATAAAACAAAATCTTGTATCTTGAAAAATTAATATTTATAAAAATCGTAAATGATAATATAAAAAAAAAATAAACATATGCTTTTGTTTTTGAAACTTCAACACTATTTATTTAATAATAATAATAATAATAACAATAAGTTAAGAAAAATTAATGTTGAACATCAGACATTTTTTGTTTATTTTTTTGTTGTGTAATGATAATATAATTCTATTTCAAGTGCTGTTTTTATAAATCAGCAAAAATTGTTTTCATCTTTCTATAGAGAGGAAAAAATAAACCATTGTCTGGAACGTGAATAACTTGAAATGAGGACTGATCCCATTACCTATGAATTAAAAAAATTTAAAATATTTTTCTCTGAGAAATGAGCATATATCATAGTTTGTTTTGTTGTTTTTTTAATTTACATTTTTAAATTATATTTTTTTTTAAATGTCATTCATAGAATAATAAATACTTCCATTTTCTTTCCATTTATTTAAAAAAAATTCAGATTAATTTAACTGCTAGTTAATATTATTGAAATATGTCAGTTTGATTCCACCATCACATACTTGCAGTGGTATGTGAAGCATGATTTGCATTAACTAATCTCTAGATTTCAGCTACAGTTCAGGACTAGGAGCTAACCATGTCATAAAAAAGGACATTTTATACATTTCTGCTGAATATATTTCACAAACTTACCATAGTTTTTATTGTGTGTAACCATCTGTAAAAGTGTACTGAAAGAAATTATTTTTGTAAGGATGTATTTAGACAAAACATTCGTGGTAATGTTGTTTTGGTTTGTGGGCTTCACTTTTTTAATTTTTTTATTTTCATGGATCATCATGTTTAAACCTAGCACATAAACGATTAAAAACAGAACACATCAGGTTTCATATTGCATTGAAAGACAAAGATGGCTGACATATTGTTTTGATAACTCACTAATTCATGAAAAATGTATATACTGAAATGTTGCACATCTGTTGAAGTATCTCTTTGTGTGTGTTTAAACAAACATTATAAGAATAAAGTTGCATTATGTTACAGACAAAAAATAAATTTAGATTTTTAATACATGTCTGATGAATAAAATGTAAGTGTATCTGAGTCTGTTGTGTGGATGAGAGAAAAAGAATGTGTATATAATAAAAGGCTGAAAATATGTATTACTGAATATGTGCATGTTTGTGTGTTTCTGCATATCTTTTTTAACCAGATGTAACCATTATAGGCGTTTGGTTGTATTACAAAAGTATAAATGAATATGTATATTCTATACATCTAGTTGAATTTCAGGCTTTTTTCAGGGGGATATGCATAGTGCATATTTTGTTTTTGAAATTAGTTGCCAGCTGAACAGATGGCTGGCATTAAATAACATTAGGAAATTTCTAGGTAACTGTAGAATCAGTTTGATTGTTAGAGTAAAACAGTCATTGTATAATGTTATTGTATAATAGTATTAATATACACGCTGTGCAGTTAATGTATAATGTTTGTTTAACTTAATGTATTTATGTTTTTATAAGGCTGTGGAATTAATGTATAATCATTGTTTTACATATTGTTTTTATTTTTTTTTAATATTATTTTAAACAGACCAAGGAATTATGTATAATCTTTGTTTAACTTAATGTTTTTATAATTATTATTTTTTTATATTATTTTTATACAGGCTGTATAAAGTTAGTTTTGCATAATGTTTTTATATTTTTTGTATATCATTTTAATACATGCTCTGGAATTAAGGTATAACTTTTAACATAATATTTTAATATTTTTTGTTTCAGAGGGTGGAATTCGGAGACAACACATCCAGTCTGGATCTCGATACTAAACTGATTTTTTTACCTGAATGTTGAGAATAACAATCTTGTCCTGTCGCTGTCTCAAACAACCATAATTTACAATAACAGGTAATTATATCTACACACCTTTAATTATTTACCTTGAATTTACACTGCTTCATCATATTTAATGAATATTAATTTAAAAAAGAAAATTCAAATGCAGATGTGAATAATTTAATATAAACATTTATTTAAAAAAAAAAAAGTATATGTCTATTAATATGAATATAATGTCATTCATGGCTATAAATACAGGTATATTTGTATTATTAAGGTGTGTCCAGGTATTTCTGTTATATGACATTCTGATCTATTTTAAACTCATATTTACATTTGATAAGCTTAGATCAATGTGACATAAAGTAATTAAATTTAAAGTGAAAAAAGTAATTAGTTCTTGTAAGCGTGTCAGTATTCATATATATATATATATATATATATATATATATATATATATATATATATATATATATATAGTGTATAAGGAAGGTAATCTGTCTATATATATACATATTTGTTTGCATGCAGGTAAACTGGTTCTGTTCAGGTAACATACTGTCGATATCACATTCTGATTTATTTAAATATCGTCACATAGTTTATTTGTTACATTCAAATTTGCTGTTTCTTGATAACAATACCTTAGAGAGACTACAAATTACATTAAAACCACATTTAAAAATTCCTGATAGGGTTGAGTGGTATAAATTTACTTGTTTCACAAACAATTCTGTCCTACGTCTAATACACTTGTGTAACGAAGGTAGTGTTTATTTTACTGTTATATACCAAAGGTATGTCACAGCACGTTCAGACTTGTCATTTTACTAACCAGGTCATTAATACATAACATATCTATATATATATATATATATATAAAACATCTCTGTACATGTTATTGCTAATAAGACTAGCTAGTTAACATCAGAGTGAAACTTCACTTAAGATGTACCTTGTGTTAAAGGATAAACAGATGTAGATAAGAAATAGTCACACCTGTAAAAATAATTGGCTGTTATTTACCTGTCAGGAGTAATTCAGGTAAGTAAAGAAAAATGTAGGTAAAAGTGCATTGGGTCATAGGATGGTAATATTTAAACAGGAAAGTTATATTGAAGTGATGAAGAAATTACTTTATGATAATGTGTGGCAACAGTGGTGACGTTTGTTTTCAGTAAATGTAAAATAAATATAACTGAAAACTGAACAAAAATAAAAATAAATGTAAAAACCCAGACAAAGTTAATAAAAAAGACTATACCTGTAAATTACAAGTAAGATAGCAAAGTAGGAAATAAGGGAAAACTAAGAGTAATGAAGTAAATGTTATATGATATTTTTAATCTTTGTATATATTTTTTGGTATATAATATGTGAAACAAATTCAGAATAGTCAAATAAATATACCATATCAAAATAATCTAATTTCTATTGTAAATATATATTTCATTTATACACACACACACATAAATGTATGAATATGTGGATGCACACATTCACTGTATCATATAATAGAAACATTTTGTGGAGGTTTTTTTTCTCACAAACTAGCCAGTATAACCCTGTTCTTGTTGTGGTATTAACCTTTCAACATAATACAAAAGACTGTGAGCCATTATTTAAGGATTATTTTACACAAACACTTTATTTGAGAATCTAATATAACAGGCTTCATAGAGCTCTGTCAGTGTGTACTGTGTTAAGTTACCAAAACTTTACCAATGGGCAATTTTTATTCATTATTTCAGCAGATATCGAGCACGCATTTCATGGGCAATATCTGATCTTACTTGACAGTTGTAAGAGCTGTTGAAATAATTTGAGGTAATTTTAAAAATGCTAGCAGACAAGAGGTTGTGTCCATGACATATATGCTTGAGCAGTCCACTGATGGAAGACTGCCAAATTTACATGCGTGTGCTTCTTAAGAATTCAGCACGTGTTTGTTGTAAACTATCTCCTGTGTTACAAACACAAAGTTTTGATAATCTTCCAAGATACTTCTTAAACTAGACCTACATGTTCACAGGCCTGACCTTTTTACCCCCCCCAAAAATAAGTGGGTTAATTAAAAGTGAAGATTTTATTTATTTTTATTTTTTTTTATTTTATTTTTTTTTTTTTTTTTTAAAGAAAGCTTTTTTAAATTTCAATTACTTAAAAATTTTAGTTTTTACAGCAAGTAATTTTTAATAGGCCATTTCTAACAGAAAAATATTTAGGTGTATGCTAGATTAAGATCAGCTATATTAATTAATTTTAGAAACATAACTTTAATTGAATCAGGTTATTGAATAGAACATTTTATGTAACTCAAATATAAATAAGTAAATGTTTAATAAAATAAATAGCTTACATTATTTAAGAACTAAAGATTATGATGTTTGCATTTGTATAAATGTTATGTTATGCTTCTTGGGGAATTTTATACCTGTTAGCAGTAAGTATATTTTACTTGAACCTTCTCATAGACAGTAAAACCTGCCTTGGCCTTAGATACAGCACCAGTCACAGGTATGGTTGGTATGGGAAATAGGGGAATTGAAACTTAACAAATTACTGGATAAAATGTGAGTGTGTGTATGTGTCTCTCTACATTTAAATATATTTTATTCAACAATTCTTTTAAATATATCTATCTGTATATGTGTGTGATTGTGTGTACACTCACATATGTATGTATGGTTGTTTTTTGTGGGGGAATGAATTATCATTTATTTATTGGATTTTTAATTTCTGCTTGAATTTAAGACATATCTGTCTGTATTGGTTGGCTTCTAGGTACATTAAAATGAAAAAACATTAAACTAGATTTTTATGATTTCCTTGTGATTCATGTTTTATGTAGGTGTGTTAAGGAAGTAATTTAATTACAGCTGCAGAATAAATTGTATTCATGTACATTGGACTCCACAGGTGTTTTTTTATTATTGATAATACCTAATCCTGTCTGATGTTTAAAATTCACTTTTGGAGGAAGTGCAAAGTAATTAAAAACTGATATATACTTATACAGAAGTTCAAATAACCAGAAATTAAAAACAACAACAAAAACAAAAACAACAACAGTAATAATAATAATAATAATAATAATAATTAATTGTAATAATAATGAAAATAATAAAATAATTTAAAAAATAAAATAATTTTAAAAAATTTTATTTGAATAACAACATCAACAACAACAGTAAAAAATAAATAAAATATTGTTTTTTTTTTTTTTTTGTTGTTTTTTTGTTTGTTTATTAGCAAACATTTAAATATGATGACACATATCTTCAGAATTTCTGAAACAAGTCTGTTTGATTTAGAAGACTCATTAATTTTAATTACAATATATATTAAAGAAAAAAATCCAGTGCGTGTATTTATTTATAATTTATTATACTGAGAAGCAATGCAGTTTTATTTACTGTATGTGAAAGAACAAAAAAAAAAAAAAATTTAATTACTTAATACAATTACACAAGTTTTGCCAATTATAGGAGATTTGTAGGAGCCCATTGCTCCTGGAAGCCAAACCCTCACTTTTATCTCTCCACATGTTTATTAATTTAAACTATTTTAGCATTTTTTGTAACTGGCAGTGTTTCTGTCATTCATGAGTCATAGTTTGTCATTTTTTTTATTTTTTATTTTTTAATTTTAATTTTTTAGTTATTTTTTTATGTCTAATGAATTATCAGCTGGTCCTGTTAAATACATCAGATGGTATAAATAATTTTTTTTTTTTTATAAAATTATTCAGCTAACCTTTCATCATACAAAAATGTTTTGATACTGCCTAGCTTTCAGTGATAATTACATAATTCTGTAGTTTTGCTTTCCACATTTTTCAACAATTACTGCTAAATATTCAAAAAAAAAAAAAAAAATCACTCACAATATTCTCTGATATAGACTTACCACCATTTGATGTCCAACAGCTGTATAGTTATTTTCTTCTTTTAGGTAGCATTAATTTATTTTGATAATTCAATTTAATATTGATATTTTGTAAGCACTGATTTTCAAAAAAAAAAAATTGTATTCCAGACTGTAAAAAAATACTCTTGTTATTCGTCTTTGAAATTGGATGTATTTGTTGTGGCTAGAAAAATTGACACAGATAATTCCGAGTGTTATTTTTGGAGTCTGACAGGATCTTGGCTATGAGCTGTGTCAGCAAAGAAATCTGGAGAGAATTTCTTACAGATCCACTTTAAATTTCAGTCAGTAATTGTCACTTCTGAACATCAGTGAACGACCAGTTCTTCATGGACACTGATTTTGACATTTTAATTAGGAAATGTTGTGATTATCATTAATAGATGTTTTTTTTTTTTCGTTTTGTTTTTAAAAAATGTATGAAGAAATAGAAAAAAAAATGAAACAAAAACAAATATCTTCCCAAAAAAGAAATCCAAAAACAGACATGAAGAAAATTAAATTTAAAAAAAAAAAAAAAAAAAAAAAAAAAAGCTTCTGAACCTCATCAAACAAACAAGAAACCCCCCAAAAAAATCAAAACCCCAAAACACAACAACAACAACAAAACAAACAGTAAAAAAAAAAAAAAAAAAATGATACAACAACCAAAAAAAAAATAACCACAATGGAATTTGATCAATTTTTGTCACGGCACTTACATCATTAGTGAATGACTTACCATACAGCACAGGTCCAAAAATAAATAAAAAATCCCATTTAAGTATAAATCTAATGAGGTTTGTAATTGTCTTGCTTTGCAGTGATGGTTAAGAAGAAAGAGTGCTGACTTGGCCTGTGTCTGTGTGTTTTATTTAAAGTGGTAATGAGCAAGAAATGAGAAATATCCCTGTTCATGGAAATACTGGCGACATGGCCTCTCAGTTCACAGACACCATACATGTAAGTATGGATTAAGTAACAGATTACTCTGTGTATACAGTTATGTTGAAAAAAAAAGAATACAATTTCATTTATTTTTTATACATAAATTTGGTTAAATTTTTTTTTTACAATGTAATTATTTGGTTTCTGTCATCATGTGTGTATGAATGTTTTAAAAATATTAAACAAAAACTTCGAAATGCAACGAAAAAAGCTCATCAAAAATTATCTTTTGATTAATTCATTTTAACTTATCTTTTGAATTTCTTATTCTAGAAGTTAGTACAACTTTATAAGAATATTGGTATAAAATGATTTATTAGCAAGAAATGTGATCCTTAGATTTCATCTTGACTGTTTCAGTTAGTGAACAACTTATTATATTTTCTTTCCCATATACAAAATTGGTATCTTTTGCTGATACATTATTAAAAATGTGAAGTTTGAGAATCAGATTTCTTCTGTCGTATCATTATTAAACAAATCTGTGACTGACATCTAATAACCTGGTGATGTTAAAATTTCATTCTTATTTGATGCATTGGTGGTTACATAAAGTCTGCTGATAACGGAGTTTGAGATTAGGATTGGGATAAAAGCAGATAATCAATAGAGTTTTAATCACATCAGATGTACCAGGCAGACAGCAAAATGACTTAAGTACATTGCAAATATGGCACCTTATATTGATCTTACGAAAAGAATTGGTAAAAATCGGTTTTCATCTCACAAGGTTGTTTTGAAGTAATTATTATCACCATCATCAGCAGCAGCAGCATTTCTATTTCTTTTGTCAGATTTTGTTCTTTTTCTCTTTCTGTTTTATCTGTCTGTCTTTCTCTCTGGCAGTGATGTTGTCTGGCCAACACATCAGAGCACACCACACCTCACTGTGTTATAACGTTACTCCACTCTGTACCAGTCCATATACACAAGTCACAGTAATATACCACATTGTATCATATCATCACATCACACTGCAGTATATTACATTATATCATTTAGCACCATAAAAAAAATATCATCACATCACACTGCAGTATATTACATTATATCATTTAGCACCATAAAAAAAAAACGTGATACCATACTGTATCTTATCAGATTATACTACTCTATACCACTTTAAACCAGTCCACACTAGACAACTTACACCATACATTATACACCATACAACACACTATACAACACCATACCACACTATACACTATACAATACAATAACACACTATACACTATACAACACCATAGCACACTATACACTATACAACACCATACCACACTATACACTATACAACACCATACCACACTATACACTATACAACACCATAACACACTATACACTATACAACACCATACCACACTATACACTATACAACACCATACCACACTATACACTATACAACACCATACCACACTATACACTATACAACACCATAACACACTATACACTATACAACACGATACCACACTATACACTATACAACACCATAACACAGTATACACTACACAACACCATGTCACACTATACACTATACAACACCATAACACATACACTATACAACACCATACCACACTATACACTACACAACACCATGTCACACTATACACTATACAACACCATAACACATTATACACTATACAACACCATACCACACTATACACTATACAACACCAAAACACACTATACACTATACAACACCATAACACACTATACACTATACAACACCATACCACACTATACACTATACAACACCATGTCACACTATACACTATACAACACCATACCACACTATACACTATACAACATACCACACTATACACTATACAACACCATAACACAGTATACACTATACAACATGATACCACACTATACACTATACAACACGATACCACACTATACACTATACAACACCATAACACAGTATACACTATACAACACCATAACACACTATACACTATACAACATGATACCACACTATACAACACCATACACAGTATACACTATACAACACCATGTCACACTATACACTATACACCATACAACACAATAACACACTATACACTATACAACACCATGTCACACTATACACCATACAACCCCATACCACACTATATACACTGTTACAGTACACTAAGCCTCAGTGCAGTACATTCATACACACACATACTAGAGTACAGTGTGAAACTGACACAAGTAAGAGTGTTAGTGGAGTATGTCGTCTCACTAACCCATTTGTCTGAAGTACATGAGTGACACTGACAGTGTTTTCACACACCTAACATGCTAGGAATCTGAACATCACTTCACTGCATGCACACAATCTGTTATTACACTCTCTCTCTCTCTCAACCCAGACCTTGCAGACAGTAGTTATATTTCAAGGTCTTGATGGGGAAAAAAACAGATGAAAAAAAATCGGATTTGTATGCAGATGCATGCACCGAGACATGTACATGTGCCAGATAGACATGGCAGGATAATAAAACACAGACATACACACAGACAGACATGTATAAATAAACATTACAGTTAATTATATAAACACACCTTTTAGTAAACAGTCACGCAAATAAACATAAGTATGTATGTACATACATACCACATACATACATACATGTATTTGGTATCATACGTCATATACTACATAAGTACCAACCCACACACACACACACACACACACACACACACACACACACGTATATGTTTCCATGTGAACATGTATATTTAAATATGAACAAAGTACACAGACATATTTATTTACACATAAAGATTTACAGTGTTTATCTTGTTTTGTCATAGGTAATTAGTTATTTTTGATGTATCTGCATTGTCAGGCATTGGTTTGCCTTAAACAGCCAAGCTTAGTTTTAATGCTTAGGATAAAGCAGCCATGTCTGTAGAAAAGTTATATATATACAATGTCAAAAGCAGTAAATTGTTTTTGTCACTAATAAATTAAAAATATTAATTCAGTATAGTCTGATATTGATTAATGAACATATTTATTAATTTTTTTTATTATTATTTGCATTATCATTAAAAGATTCATTTATTGTTATTAAAAAATATTTATTCATCATTATTAAAATATTATTCATTGTTACATGGAATATGTATTCATTATTAAAATATTGTTATTCATAATATTCATTATTATTAAATAATATTGTTACTCAGAATATTTATTAATTATTAATAAAATATTACTCCTTGTTTTTGAACTATTTATTCATTATTATTAAAACATTTATTTATTGTTATTGACAATATTCATTACTGTTGTATTATTATTCCTTTTTTTTCTAAACATTTAGCCCTTATTATTGAAACATTTATTCATTGTTATTCACAATCTTTATTTATTACTGTTAAGAATATTCTCTGATCCACCTTTCATACATCTACATATAACTGTCAACGTTTCCTAAGTTTCATGTTGTGTGTTATTTTATAGATATGTCCTGCAGCCTACATCCACTTTTACAACATTTTCTGTACACTTAGAAACATTTTATAACTTCAGACGTACTGGGTGAGGCACTACACAGTGATAAAACCATAACTTTCTTTTGTTTACAATTAATCTTAGTCTCAAAGCTTAACCTAATACACGTCACCCTAAACTGTTGATGAAATATTACCAGGTAGATTTTGTTTATTTATTTATTTGTTTGTGTGTGTATGTGTGTGTGTGTATGTGTGTGTGTGTGTGATTTTGTATATCAACAGGCATTTGATTATTTTCATGTGTTTTTTTGTAAATAATAAACAATGTATGTTTACATATAATAAATATGTAACTTTAATAATTATAATAATATTAATAATTAATTGTCAGCATCGTCAGAAACTAAATCACTGTAATTAAAAAGAAAAAAGTGGTAAAATCATCTCTCATCATCATAAATAAATCTGTGTCACCTTGATACGTCAGTTCAGAATGTATTCGTAATCTGACCGGTGAATAACTAAGTAAACAAATCTGACGACATCATCATCCTCATTGTTATCATTGATGTTGTCTGCTGCGTTGTTTCATTGTCATGGACTGCAGCTACATTTAATGGAGATGTTTCAGTTGTCATCGTTCGCATTGTTTCATTGTGGTCATTACAGTTACGTGGGCCTGTTACAGGGTATTAACATTACCTGAGTTAAGAGGTGTGTGTTCAGTGTACTGTGTCATTGTTTCACCTGTCACTGTCTGTTGATGGATGTGTGAAAGAACAGGGTTATAACTTGCTGAAAATCAGCAATAATTTTGCTTTGTCAGTAGAGACTTTTTCTGCAGCTCTTTCAAAAATTGTCATTGGTGATTTAAAAAGAAATTAAATATATATGTATGTATGTATATATATAAGAAAAGCCCCCAAAAGTTTGATTTTGTAACTTTCTCTAGGATTAATTGGTTTTATATATATATATATATATATATATATACAATGTCAAAAGGAGTAAATTGTTTTTGTCACTAATAAATTGTTGATAGCATTTTATCAGTCGTTTCATGTTTTTCTGATAGACTGGATTTTTAAAACTATTCTTGAATTTCAGAAAATTGGTTTTCAAATCTGGATTTCTTCAAACTGGAATTTAAGAATAGATTTCAAAAATTGGATTTTAAAACAAAGTATGTGTTTGTAACTTAGAACTGAATTTTAATTATGTGTGGATTTCAAAACATTTCTCTGGATTTAGAGATTTTTAGATAAACAGTTTGAAATATGACTTTAGAGGTATGTGATTTTATTTTATTTTATCATTTCTGTATGTATGTATGTATGGATGCATACATATGTGTCTGCATGTGTAAGTATGTATGTGTTTGTGTGTATGTGTGTATATATGTAAGTTACACAGTTTCACACTTTAGTGTATTGTAAATTACATCACATTTAACACACAAACTTTTAAATCACATGTAACACACAAACTTAAACTGTATTTTGTGTAAAACTGCTGTGAATGTAACTGTGGATGTTACAGGATCACGTCAGCCATGTTGATGTAATCAGCTCTCATTCTGCATTTCAGCTTCATTTCTATTAACTGACCAACAATAGTCAAAAAATAAATTAAGAATGACATAATTTACCAGTGTCTTACAGTACAGATGTGTCTGTCATATGGCCTATAATTATTACTATATATTTCACAGGAACATAAAACAGGATTAAAAAATATATATGTATATATTGTTTAATATAGATTTGGATTACTGAAGATTTTTGGAGTAAAGATTTCTACTTCAATGAAATATGGGGGCGTTGAGAATGGAAAGTATCAGTAAGACAGTATTTAGTTACATTTCTGTCATGGGTGCAGCCTATTTGTTTGAAGAGAAGTAGCACTTACATAATTTAAACTAATTTAAATATCATTTTAATAGACTCAGTCTGATTCATGTGGAAGATTAATGGAAAAATGTTTCACCTGTCACTCAGAATGAATTACTTATTCAGTTAAGGTTCAGGGATGTCTTTTCATTTACAGAGAGGTCAGATTTGATTACTGACTTCAGCCAAGTGGTTAATGATTGGGTTGGGCTCCAATGCAGCATAGAATCAATCTTCCTTGATCAGCACTTTGTACTGATTTCTAATTCCAACCTCTACAATACAGATGTTTCTTCAAATGCTGTGTTTTTATTTTTATGGCAATATATAAATTATTTTTATATTTTATTGCTGAAATAAAAAAAAAAAAAAAAAAAAAAAAAATTAATAATAATGTAAACAAATAATAAAAAGATTATAATATCTTTTTCTATCTATCTGTATATATCTACATATATATATATATAATTTAAAAAAAAAAATTAATAGATCTGCCATATTTATTATTTTAGTGATGTCAACAAAATATTAATCTTAAATATAAATAAGCTAAATGAAATATGCTGTGTATCAGCTGCATTAGTCAGAACAAGACAAATAATTTTTAAAAAAATCTACACGCACGATGTCTGACTCATTTTGCTGTTCTTGGTCACGTTTGTTTTTTTGAAAGATTTGTTAAGAGTTAAGTGTTATTGCGTAACTGAGTTCTTTCTCTGATACCCAGGATTCAAGTGCTGATAGTCACATCTGGTTAAACAACCACTGGCACACAGACCTAGCAAACAAACAACACGGTTTTCTCAAAATGATGTACAGGTGTTGTATTGGCTCCAACTTCCATAATTTTTATTTCTTTCTTTTTTTTTTTTTTTTCTTTTGTTGCTTTATCCTTGAATTACTGAAAAACACATCTCAGAAACATTCTCAAGCTTGTTTTTAATACATTTCCCTTACTTTTTTATTACGTACATGATACATCTATGTCTTTTTGATGAATGGAATGTTCTGTATTGGTAATTAATAAAATCTGTATTATGAATGGGTTAGATTTATTAAAAAAAAAAAAAAAAAAAAAATACACATGTTGATAGATTAACATAAGTGTTTAATGTGAACAGTATTAAATATACTGGTATGCTCATGTATGTATTCAAACAAATATACATGGAAATCAGTTCACTCTCCAGTAGATACCTTGCATATATATGACTCATCAGATGCATGTTTTACATATTCATACATATTCATACACAAACACTCAACAAAACATACACACTATACAGACATTCAGACAAATGTACACCACACCCTTGTCAACAGAATATATTCAGAATACCTTCTTGTTTTGTGGGTTTTGTGATTTTTTTTCTTTCCCTTTTCTTTCTTTTTGTTTTTTTCATACGAACCCACAGCAAAATACAAATCGTCTAGATTTCCCAAGTGACTCACTCATTTGAAAACTTTTCTCGTTTATGCAAATTTTTCTCTTAATCGTTGTCTAGACTAATTCTTGATAACGCCATTAAACATGTCTGGTGCATTCACGTCTGAAAATCAATTAAAAAATAGTCTGGTTTACTGGAAGTGGCCGAAGTTGAAAACAAAGCAGCCGCTGCTGCTCTCAGTGTATAAAAACAGCTGGTGTGGATGTTGTATCCTGCAGTGGAATCAACCTCATTCTAAATGGGGCACTGTCCCCAGATGTAATAATTTTAGCATGGTTCTACCACAGGTTCATTTTATCACTCGACCTCATTAGGTTGTAAGGTTATTCACCTTCTTGATGATAATAAATTATCAGTCAAGATTTATTTCCATGTAAACAAAAACATTATAACTTTATAAGTAAATAAATTGTATAAAATTATTGAACAATTCTAGTAAATAGTATCAGAGTTGTTCACTTCACAAATGTAAACATCATAAAGTCAGTATATATGCTAACAAACATTTTATGAATAAAAATATTCTTTATGTAAAAAAGGAAATAGTATATGTAGACAAAATCATCAACATTGTTCAATTTATATACATAAATGTGAACAAACATTGTACGATTTATATATGTAAAAGAAAGCATAAACATTATACTGTGAATACACCTTGTGATTGGACAGACTTCATTATTGGCAAAGGTTGATGCCAGTGGTTAAATAAATTATTCATACAGTAGATATATAAAGTTCTGTACATCACATAGACACATCAAATGTATAAATTCCTTTTAGTCTTTTTCTGTCTGTTTTATTTTTCACTGTGTTTCTTTATGTAGCTCTCTCTCTCTCTCTCTCTCTCTCTCTCTCTCTCTCTCTCTCTCTCTCTCTCTCTCTCTCTCTCTCTGTTTTTCATCTTGACATCAGTTTCCAGGTTTTACACTGATTCTGGATTTAAAACTAATTGGTGGACAATGCTGATGACAGTGAGGTGATAGAACTCAATTAGCGTGGCCGTTGTTGTCAACTCTGTGTATTAATGCGAGGTGATTGCATCTGTTCTTCACGAACTGGTCACTGTGGCTTATCCCACTGAATTGTGATTTCATGTGTGAATTCAGTAATTAAATCAGTCTAATCGTGTTTGTCTTGCAAGCCCTCTGTCATTGGTCTTAATACTGGTCTCCAGTGTGTATTGTGTCATTGTGTGTTACGTTATTCTGCCGTTACTTTTTTCTTATATTCTTTTTATTCGTTTATTTATTTTTTGGGGGGCAGAAAAGCTTTTTGTTACATTTTATTTTGGTATATTTGAATGAATTTGTTATACAGTTTGTTAATTGTGCAAAATAATTACTGATTTTAATTTAGTTGTTTTATATATTTTAAAAATTTATTTGATTTTTTACTTGATTTTTTAATTATTATTATATTTTATTATATTTTGTTTTATTTTAATTATTATATTTTATATTTTGTTGCTATTTATTTTAATTTTTTCATATTATATTATTATTTTTCAATTAATAAACTTTTGTTTTTCATTCTTTTAAACATACTTATTTCTTTATTTGTTTCTGTTATTGTTATTTCTTTTTCTTTCTTTCTGTCTTTCTTTCTTTAGTTATTTATGTTTTCAGTGTTTAAATTCCATTAAGATTGTTGTTAAAATAAGCTGAGAAGTGTAAAAATATAGATTTAAACTGACAAAAAATGATCATATTTTAATTTTTGTATTTTATAATTTTCAATATTTCAGCTTTGTTCAAATTCCTGTATGAATTTAACTTTATTTTTTACAAATTTTTCTCTTATTTCACATTTTTGTTTTCTGTTGCTGTTTTGTTTAGAATTTCATTCTGTTTTTATTATTAATCTATTATTTTGAAATGATTAATTTTATTATTTTTTAATGCATGTTGCTGGATGTTCTTTAATATGCTTTATTTATTTTATTTTTTGTCAAAATATGTTTTGGCATGTTATGTTTTCAGCAATAATAATAATAATAATAATAATAATAATAATAATAATAATAATAATAATAATAATCAAAACATTTAAAATAAAAAAAAATGTTTTTTAAATAAGAGTTTACAAAAATCACAAATACACAAAATACAATTTGTTTTTTTAGATTTAAATATTAAGTTAATATTCACTCCATGATTGAAAAATGAAAATGATACTAAAAAAATAAAAAATGAAACATGTTTATAACAGTAATTCATGTCTGTAAAATTTAAGTTTCTTTTTTTTCTTTAATTTATAACACACATTCTTGAATGTAAAGAAATACGTAACAAATTTAAAAAAAAATAATAATAATAATAATAATAAAAAAAAAGCCCCACAAACCCTAAAAGCAAAGATTCCTGTACTGTAACAGTTCTCCATTACTCTAAAATAAATCTTCCCATTGTCTTCTTCTTTCAGGTTTAAGTTTTAAGCACATCAAAGTCAGGTTTGTCTTGCACACTTGTTTCTTTTTCTTGTTTGTTTTTTTCTAGTTTTGCTTGCTGTCTTTTTGTCTCTGCATTTTTAATTTTTGTTTTTCACTTTTTGTCTGAATTTGTCTTTGATTTATGTTGCTTGTGAATGCTAAAACTATTTAACAATTCTCTTGTTCTGTAAGATCAGCCAGTGAAGTTTACTGCAGACTTTATTATTGTTTTTTTTATATTAAAAATCACATATTGAGAAAACATATAATTAATCAGTCATTTTGGTTGAAAGAAATTTATAAAAATATTATGTATTAATATTGTTGAATATTTTAAAGTATTTATTATTTAAAAATCACATTATTTTTTTAATATAAATTTGTGTTTTCATATGTATGCAAATGACTGTTACTGAATACAATAATTTCTTTTTTAAACCAAACACAGTTCATTTTCCAATATGTCAAAGTTTCAAATGACCATATTTATTAAATAATAGCCATTTAAGTAAACAATTGTTTATTTACATTACCCTTTTCAAATCATTTCTGGTGAACACAATTTGTTAACCTAAAATTCTCTGAATTTTTTCAATCAAACCCCCCCCCAAAATAAACATAAAATAAAACAGCTTTTGAAGTCTCTGTGGATACTATTTATAACTGTTTTGTTTTTTACTATAAATAAAATCAAACTGGCAGTGTATGTGAATTAGTTAAGCATGAGGCATGCTGTCTGTCAGCTTAATGCTGGTTGAGATATCTAGAACTGTATGAGTTGGTGATATCAAGTCATTTGACTAGCTTCTATACACTAAATAACTGGAGAACTTATAATTCTGAAAGACACTAATACTGACACTACACAGATAACAGTACCTGAGAAAGATTGACACAGTATTTAACAGATGCAAGCATGTCTGTAATAGTTTACCAATGAAACAATTCAGATTTCAGTAGTTTTGGGGTTTGTCTTTCTTTTTTTCTTGATTTCATTTTTTTTTTAAATTTAAATTGTTTTTAATTCCTACACAATTATTTCTTCATTTTTTTATTAAATCTTTTTTCATCTTTTCTTTTTCTTTCATTTTTTTTATCAGTCAAACAGATCAGTTGATAGATGATCAGTGTTTCTGTTTCCTTAGTCCTTCATCTTCTTTTCTTTTCTCTTTTCAACACTGTACTATTATTATCAGTTATTTGTTTTGTTTATTTATTTATTTTATTCCATTTTATTTTGTACCTAATTTTTTATTTTAATTAATTAATTTATTTTATTTTATTTATTTGTATTTTAAAAGTTTGTATTATTCATACAGAACAAGTTTGATAATTAGAAAAGTGTCAGTGTGCCTGAATTACAGTTAAATTTGTCAACAACAAACAAATTGAAACAACTTGATTGTATAAAAAAAAAAAATTGATTGCTTCAGCTTTGCTTCTGCATTTTTTGGTTTTCATTTGCATGTTTGAAATTTGATTTCAGTTTTGCTTTTTTTTATTATTTGACTTTGTCGTTAATATTTCTTTATTTTATTTACTTTATAGAAAATATTTCTCTACTGTCAACATAGATTTATTAAGATTTTAATGTGTGTGGGTTTTTAATTTAAATATTCAAAATAATTTAAGTAAATATTTTAGCTTTATCAGTTTGTTATAATTTGTGTGTGTAAATAAGAAGGTGTGCATGCATACACATGTGTGTCTGTGTTCGTGTGAGAACTATACAATTTTTTTTGTTCCTGAATTCTGTATTAAAACTTCATATTGGTTATTCCACTTAAATATACTAGCACTAAAGAAATATTTTTTGTAGAAACCAAAAATTAAAAACCCTTAAATAGTACAATGAATATCTACAAAATTAAATTTCTTATTATGTGGGTTGTGAGAGAGATATGATCAAATACAAAGTAAATAAATAAATTAAAATAATAAATAAAGATACATTAGAAGAAGAAAAATACAACAAATCCTGTCAAATAAATAATAAATCAAAAACCAACTAAATCAATTAATAATAATTTAAGATATATATATATATATATATATATATACACACACACACCTAAACAGGGTGAAAAAAAAAAAACCCATAAAATAAACACTGAATTGGCTGCCTGTTTTTCAGATTTATGCTAATACATTACAAAACGGAAATTCTTTACATATTTTTTAACTTTTTTGTTTTGTTTTGTTTATCTATGTTGAATGCAGTCACTAACATTTATTTTCAAGAGAGAGAGAAAAAAAAAAAAATTTCATCATGATAATGTTTTTTTTTTTAGAGATTAAAAGTTTCATATGCAAGATCTATTGTTTGATGTATTTATTTAAAATTTTATTTTATTTTATTTATATATTTATTTTTTATATTTATTATTATTATTATTGAATTGAATTTATTTGTTTAAGCTCAGAGCATTTATATATTTAATTTGTATTTTAAATTTTAAAAACGTTTCTGTTTATTATCGTTATTACTGTTGTCATTAATTAATTAATTAATTAATCATTTTATTATCATCATTGTTGTTTAAAAATTTAATTATTTAATTGAAAACAGAGGAATTCAAACTAAACAATGTTGTTCCTTTCATTCACGTCATCATATTTTTTTCAAGTTTGAAAGTAAAGTACATCAAGGTAGTTTGGCAAAAATCTATCAATCTGTGTCAAGGAAAAAGTAATTTTAGCATTTTGCCAGCAAAAGAGAAAATAAAAAAATAAAAATAATAAAAACTGCGCATATGTAGGTTGCACCATTCTTGCAAAATACAGTTTCAGTGTAGAAAAATTACTAAAAAAACCAAAAAACAAACAAACCACAAAACAACAAAAATAATGTAAAATACAAAAATAAATGCTTTTTTAATTTTTTTTTTCTTCTAATAGATGTTAAACATTTTTGGGGATTCCACCTGAATTTACAAGTGCATATTTATATAGGAAAAAAGTTAATGTGAAAATATAATAACAAAATAAAAATAAATAAAATCTGTAATCGATGAGTAAGTGAATTTTTATTTGTTCTAATATTGATATTTAAAATTTAAAAGTAATAAAAAAACAGATGTATTTTTTTATTGTTAATGTTCTTGGGGTTTTGTATTAAGATTTGATAAAAAAAAAAAAAAAAAATTTAAAAATAATAATAGTAATAACAATAATTATAAAAGCAACATCATTAATAATAATAATAATTTAAATTAAATAATAAACAAGTAAACAAAATTCTTAATAGCTTAAATATTTGTTGAAAACAGAATTCACATCTTATTTGTGTACTGTGATTTACAACTTATTTATTTGGTGCCTGTCACAAGTTCATGTTGTAAAGATGTATAGTTGTACTTGTAGATATATATAGTCTATCAGTATTTTATAGTTTATAAGTATATTTTTATTACTTGCGGTAACATAAACAATGTTTTTTTAACTCTTCACCTTGTGTGTGTGTGTGTGTGTGTGTGTGTGTGTGTGTGTGTGTGTGTGTGTGTTTTTAAAAATGACAGTAGAGGAATGTCTGTACATACCAATGTTATGAGTGTTTAATGTGACATATAAAAGTTATGTTATTTACACGCAAGGTTAAGTACTGTTTGTAAATCTCTTCATACAAACCTTAATTTATGAAGTCAGTTTTAGTCTTATATTACCACATGTGTGTGTGTGTGTGTGTGTGTGTGTGTGTGTGTGTGTGTGTGTGTGCTTAAAACCTATACATAAAAGAATGGTTAAAAAAAACTTTCTTCAGTATTAAGTGCCAAATAATGGCTACCTATGAATCAGTATATTGATAAATGTTTAAAACTAAAACATTAAATATTAGTATTATTTAAGTAATTAAAATTAATTGTTTTGTATATATATATATATATATGCACACATGCACACATGCACACACAAACACACAAACATGACTGATGTAACTTTGGTACATTCTGTTCAGACTTGAATTTGTTGAAGTTTAATCATTTGAAAAATTCCTGTCTGTTATCCTTTCATCAGCACACACACACACACACACACACACACACACACACACACACACACAGACACACACACACACACACACACACACACACACACACACACACACACACACACACACACATACAAATACATATATTTATTCATATTTTTACAAGGAATGTTTCTGATTTGTTTACAATGAAAAGAAAACTAGTTCAGTCAGGTGAAGCTTCAAGATTTCTTGTTATCCCTTGACTCATTCTGTTCAGGTGTGCAGAAATACCTGTTTTCCAGTGCAGGTAGTAATAAATACAGATGACACAATAATTAATATAACACCTGACATATAAATACACAGACTGAGTCTGTAGTTACATAAAATAAATAGTAATTTGGATTTAAATAAATAAATAAATAAAAATACTTGGGGAGGGGGAACAAGACATTTTGAATGAGAAAATCTTTATTTTTCTGTTACAGTTTATATAAACTCTGATTCTATGATGTAAAAAAAAAAGAATAAAAATAAAAATAAAGTATAAATCAATTTCAGATTAAAATCAGTTTAGAATGTAACTCAGTAAACTGATTCTGTGAAGTAAAATCAAATTAATGTAAATAAATGTAGATTAAAATGAGATGATAATGCAGCTCAATGAACTTACTTTTAATTGTTACAATTTTTTTACCTTAATAATCTGCTACATGTTTGTCTCACCATAGATTTATTAATATCACTTTTAATACACTATATATATCTCATTTCATCAA
>CM022679.1:29053163-29083163 GCA_012295275.1 Chrysomallon squamiferum
ACCCACAAACACATTCTTCACCAGAATTCAACATATTATAACTATTTTTAAACATAGTTATTTAAAAACAAAACTCTTTCTCTAACTATTTACTAATATAATATAAAAAAAAAAAAAAAAAAAATGCTAGATTAATTCCATCTGTGAAAAAATCACAATAATATTTGATTGTTAAACTTAATTATTACCAAACGTTGGGGTGATAAACAAATAAAACAAAAAAACATGGATGTAAACTATTAAGGACATGGTTTAAAATTAATTTTTGAAATGTATGTGATAATCTTTTCAGAGAAACAAGTACAGGAAAGTGCCACCTGTGCGACCTCCTCCACCCAAATTTCAAGAAAAACCAGTCGACAGTATACCTGTACCTTCACCTAGGAAGGTGAGTTGTATTACCTGTTTCACCTTCAAATGAAAGTTATTTATATATATTCTTTGTTTCTAAGCTTCTGTGATGAAAATAACTTAAAAGATTCTCTGATGTATAAGTTCGTATTTTTTATTTTTTATTTTTTTATTGAACTTTTTGCAAAATGTTTCTTTTTATGTTGGAAAGAAGCATTTTAATTGTAAAATATCTATATGTGGTTTGTGTGTGTGTGTGTGTGTGTGTGTGTGTGTGTGTGTGTGTGTGTGTGTGTGTGTTTGTGTGTGTGTGTGTTGTGTGTCTGTGTGTTTGTGTGTGTGTGATTGTGTGTGTGTTGTGTGTGTGTGTGTGTGTGTTGTGTGTGTGTGTGTGTGTGTGTGTGTCTGTGTGTGTGAGTGTGTGTGTGTGTGTGTGAGTGTGTGTGTGTGTGTGTGTGTGTGTGTGTGTCTGTGTGAGTATGTGTGTGTGTGTGTTAGTGTTAGTTTCATGTTATAAACTCACTGTGTGTTTCAGATTCGTAAAAACTACAACATCAACCACCAGCTAGAAGACGAAGAGCTGGACAAAAGTGACACATCGGCGAGTGTGGCGTCATGCAGCCACAACAGCCACAGCCCTCACATCGGTGATGATGTCGACTACCTCAGCAGGGCCTCTCCTATTACGTATGAAAGTGATGGTCTGAGTATTGTTGAATCTCCCGTTCCGACTCCAAAAATTCATGAGTATGTATTTTAAATTTATTTACCATTAAAATCTTTTTTTTTTCTACGTCTTCATTTATTATCATTAGTTATTTTTATTACTGAAATAACAATAACTGCTACTACTGCTACTACCCTTGTTATTGTTATCATTGTTATTATGATGATGATGATTATTATTATTGTTATTATTATTATTATTATTATTATTATTATTATTATTATTGTTATTTTTATTATTACTATTGTTGTTGTTGTTATTATTATTACAATTACAGGTAATAGTGATGTTTTTAAAAAGTAAAGTTTATTTTCAGGCTGGTTGAGAGAACTATCAGTATGACAGTCACAGAACATATATTTGGAGAACAAGACACAGAACCTAATGGTAATTTTATATATCATACTAAAGCTTTGTTGTGATAACAAGACACAGAACCTAATGGTAATTTTATATATCATACTAAAGCTTTGTTGTGATAACAAGACACAGAACCTAATGGTAATTTTATATGTAATATTTCACTGAGGTATAATTTACCATCTTTCATGACTTTGTTTCTGAAAATGTAAAATACCAGCCTACTGCAGCAGTTTACTCAGCTGTGACAAAAGTTAACAAGGAAGAGCAAACAAGTCTTGAGCAAGTTTGTTTTATCAATGAATTATATAGATCTGCCTCTTATTTATTTTATTGTATTTTATTACATTTTATTTATTGATTTTTTTTTATCTATTTTATTTATATTGGTGGGGATGTAAACAAAAAACGGTCTATGTGCACACGCATCATCTCATATTTTTAATATTTTTAAATTTTGTATTAATACCATTAAAAGGGTTGGGGGAAAAAACAAAATTAAACACTGATAATAAAAACATGAATTTTGTTTGTACCATTGTATATAAATTTTTATGCATCTATTTAAAATCATATAAATGTATTTATATGATTTAATATAATAAATAATAAGTACACCAGCAACAAGAACTTTTTGAAACAGCACATTACAGAAGATATTTCTGTCTTTCAGGCATCCTGTCAAATGAAGAATGTGCAGCACACACTCAGAATGATAGGTTTGTTTGAGAGTATTTTATTATTTTTTATATCCGTTTTTCAGACAACTCAGTCAAATAAATGTTGATGTTAGATGATACCAAGATATTGTACAGGACTGATATGATTCAGTGCTTTAGAAATTGTGTTATAAACTGATTATTGTAATTAAGATAAATAGCAAAAAAACCATAATAAAATATAAAAATATTTTTTGTTGGCACAGTCTGAAGGATAACTGAATAATGATTTGAAATGTGGTATCACACTGAGATCAATTTCTGCAGCACCCTGTAAATATTTTGTAAAAATATATTTTGTTTAATCAGATCTGATGAAGAGAGTGCAGCAGTCACCAGAGAAGAAACAGAAAAACACGAGAGGCAGACGCCAGAAATCACTTTTGAAGCAGCACCAAAGGTACATAACTCTTAACATTTAAAAAAAAAATTAAAAAATCTCCTGTGATACTGAAATTATTTTTGTGTTTTGAAAGTAATATATGAATATTTGGTCTAGTTTTTTAAATTTATTTTATTAAAGATAGCTGTTAGGCTGTTGTATATTTCAGAAAGTATATCAAAATAAAAATAAATAAAAACATGCTGAAATCACATACCCATGAAAACAATATTTGTAACAGTAAGTATATTTATTTATTTATTTATTTATTTATTTATTTCAGACACAAGCATCTGGATATTTGTTAGAAGAAGATCAAGAAGATGACCTGGATGATAAATACAGGTAACAAAAACACAGTTTATTTTTACTTTGTTCTGTATTCACCACATTTCTCTGGATGATAAATACAGGTAACAAAAACACAGTTTATTTTTACTTTGTTCTGTATTCACCACGTTTCTCTGGATGATAAATACAGGTAACAAAAACACAGTTTATTTTTACTTTGTCCTGTATTCACCACGTTTCTCTAATCTTATTTAATACATAATATATAAATTTTAAAACTGAGTTAAGAAAAAGGAATATATATATATATTTTTTTTTTCATGTTAATGAAATGTTTCTTTTACTGATTTTACAAAAAATAAACACATTGGTGAAAAATATTCTTACAAGTTCTGATGTTTTAATATTAAGAATGAATAAATCTCACTTTTCATTTAAATAAAGGAATTTCTGTAAGGGTACACAATTTTTGTTAATTTCATCTTTTGTATATATTTCTTTTTTCTTTCTTTACTTCTTTACTTATTTCTTAATTCATTTATTTATTTATTAAAATTATAAATAAGATGTTTTGTATTTCAGGCAGTCAAGCGAAGTAGACACTGCAGAGTTTAGTGAAGTGGAACGGAGATCTGATGTGTTGTTTATGGTGAGTTTAGTCATCTTGCTTGTTATATTTAAATATTAGGAATTCCAACAGATGTTTATCAGTTTGACAAGTGTATGAAAGATTTTTAAAAAAAGTAAAGAAGTTGCATTTTTGTATTATTCGTTCATGTTATTATTTTTTTTTTCCTGTCATTTCAGTTTTTTGTTATAGTTGTTTTCTTGCTTTCTGAATACATTTTTTATTTAATTTTTTATTATTTATAGTAAATGAACCCAAAAAAAAAAAACCAACAAAAGAAACCTTAACAAAAAAAAAAAAAAAAAAAATATAATTTTAAAAATAAATTTTCCATAAATCTAATTTAAAAAGTTGAGAATTACTGAATTATTGAAAAAAAAAAAAAGATAACAATAATAAATCCTAAATAAAAAAGAAATAAAAAAGAAATAAAAGTGTGATTACTTTCAGTTCAAGAAGCCGTCGGGTCCGAAGCGCCGATCTCCAAGTCGAAGTTTTCGTAAAAGTGACAGCTCGGACCTCGACGCTGAGATCAACAAACTGCTGTCAGAGACTGAGCCCCTGGTGGACGAAGCCCGACCCAGGCAGCTGAACGCCCCACCACGCAAACCCAGGAAGAACGTTCCCATGGCAACAGCAGACGCTGAAAACGGCAACAGTAGTCCGGCAAAATCGAGGATTGCGTTTCTCGACATTCATCAGGAGAATTTACAGCTGTGTGTCTCCCCCGAGTCCTCGCCAACCAATCACAGAAAACCTTTCGTTCCCCCCCTCGATCTCACCACCCTTCACCAGACTGTCGATGGTTCAGGTATTTTATGTTGAAAAACTTTCTGTTAAAATGAAAAATCTTGACCTGTCTGACTTGTATTGTTCATTGATAAAATAAACATGCTTACAGTTAACTGATTTTTCCAGGTTTACTTAGAAACAGCTAAGTAAACTTCTGTACACATAATTGTTTTTAATCCACAATTGTTTGCAGTTTGCTTCATAATATAATTTGATTGGACAAAAGCTAGATTTGTTATGTCTCAGACGATTTCATTGGTCAAGAATGGAACTTGTGATATTTACTCAAGCAATCTGATTAGTCAAGAGCTAAATCATATTTTATAATGAAGATCCAGTGAACAAAAGATTGAACTTGACAACCATTTGTTTTAATTAATTTGTAACTAAAATTTAGCCATAATAATAATAATAACAGTAATAATAATAATTTTTCTTCTTCTTCTTCTTCTTCTTCTTATTATTAATATGTGATTTTTTTTTTTTTTGTCTCTTTATTTTTACACCATGTTCTATGAATAGCCAAATCATTATTATTTTGAGAACAAAAAAGAAAAATGCATTTACTTGTATTTTTTCAAATTCTTCAGATGCTATTCCAGCCCTGAAAGCATACACAGTACCCTACCACTTGAGTAACAAACCAGCTGCAAACGAGGAAGATGAAGAAAATGCAGTGATCATATCTCCAGGGTCGAAACAACTCAAGCAGAATAACAGGTCAGTGGTCAATGTCAAGGTCACAGGTTCATCAAGTGCAGTGTTCAACCTCAGAAAGAAAAACGCTTTTTATTTGTATTTTCATTTTATTTATTTATTTATAAATATGAAATGTCAGGGATAAGTTGAAGGTTTTTTTTTTTTTATCATGGTTGGTTTGAACATTATTAATTTCAAAATTAATTAATTGAAACATTTTAATTTATTTAATTTTAATTTTGCATATTAAAATGTTTATTTTTATTTTATTTATTTTTTTTAAATTTGTTTATTTCTTCATGATTTATTATTATTATTTTTTTAATTTCAGTTTATTTTTATTTATTTATTTATTTATTTGTGCCATCAAGCTGGGTATTCTGAGCAAGCCTAACTGAGAGAGGCAGTGCTATTTTGCTTCATGTCTTTAAAACTGGCCTGTGTGTTCTTACACTAATAATATTCAACAGTAAATGTTGTTTGACTGCTCACAGTGTTAATAATATTGTAATCATATTTTGCTTTATGCATGTTTTGATTACATACCTACGTATACTATCCTTTTATTTTTAAAACATTATTGTTTTTGTTGTTATTACGTTTTTTTTTTTTTTTTTTTTACACTTTAAGTCCAGCTTATAAAAAAAAAAAATAAAAAAAAAAAAAAAAATTATTATTATTATTACATGTTATTGCAAATTAATTTATTCATATATTTGCTTGTTTGTTTATTTATTTATTTATTTATTTATTTATCTATTATGATGTTTTGGTATTGTTGTTTATGAAATAGTTTATAAATAGGTGAATATTACAGCTGTCTTTAGTGAGCTTGTGTATCACGACAGATAGAGGTGCTTTTATGACGTACAGTGTCCTACAGTTTGTCTGTCTGTCTGTTTGTAAGATTGTTACAGAAGGCAAGACTCATAAGAAGCAGGACTGAATTTAATATTTTGAATTTATTTTGTTCAGAAGACTTATACATGGTAATCATTCTTAATATGAAATTGTTAGTCGAGGAAATTATTGTTTTAAATATTACAAAACACTTTTTTTTTTTCATTTTTATGCTTTTAATTCTAAAATTTAGGCAATTGAAAAGTATTATAAATGATTATTAATTAAGTAATTTATTATTGTTATTGTTGTTTGTTATTATTTTGAAATATTAAAGTTATTAGGAAAAATAAATATATCATTAATGAATTTAAAATATATTGTTAAAGAAAAATTTGAAAAGATAAATAATTATTTAAATACACATTTTAAAAAGTTTTTAAATGTTAAAGGTAAAAGATAATTTTTGCTTCATTTTCGTAATTATTAAGATTTAAGTAGATTTTTAAAATATAAACAAAATAAAATAAAATAGATGCTCATATAATGATAATGAGAAAATGCTTTCATTTCATTGTTTTTTTATAATATTTATGTCAAATTGATATAAAATGTTTTTGAAAAATAATTGTGGAAATAAGTAAAACGAATCTAGTTTCTTTCAATAAATAAATAACATTAACAAAAAATATTTTTCTAAATCCTTTTAAGAAATAAATAAAATTAACACACATTATGTTTCTTTTAAGAAAGAAACGAAATAACAAAAACGTACATTTCTGGATTGTATTAAGAACTATGTAAAAGAATTAAAAAGCGTCTCTGTCTGTCTAAAAGAACAACCTGTGTGTTTTCCTAGCTGGCTGAGTGATGGTGATTCTGAGGCTCCTCAGTCTCCTGGGCTGAGAATGACCTTCTGGAACAGGTGACTTGTCCAGTTCTTCACAGTCTTACGCTTGTCTGTCTTGTTTCCTTTTTCTGGAGAAGTTTTTTTGTTTTTTTTAATTGTGCTGGCTTTTGTCTGCTTTTGCTGTACTGAAAAACATTTCTGCTTCTGAGCTTTTACGTTTTTTTAAAACATAATTTTTTAATTTTGTTTTTTTTAATCATTTTTTTATTTTTTTTATTTTTTTTATTTTTGCAATCATCAGAATTTCCAAAAAGAAGAAATGATGCTTTCACAGCATGTCAATTCTACTTTTTATCTTGCTGTATCTTAAAAATATTACAGTGGTACCTTGACTTACAAATGCCCCAACTTATGAGTTTTTCCAAAAGCTGTGTTAGAGTGAGGTTCAGATACGCCACTGCTAGTTGGCGCCACGAACAGTATAACATCCGTCCAGCATCCTGCGTCTCACTCATCATGGAATCATCTCTGTTGTGTTGTGCTAGTGTTTTGTTGCAGTATTTTTGTGGGGTTGGAACAGATTAATGGTATTTCAGTTAATTTCAGTTGGGAAAATTGATTTGATATATGAGCAAACTGAGTTACGAGCTCAGTCATGCAATGAATTAAACTTCAAAAGTCAAGGTGCCATATATATATATATATATATATATAAAACAATAATAAATGCTTTTGCAAATCGTCAGTTGCTTATTACAGTTATATTAATTTATTTTAATATTTTGATTAAAAACTGTAGATTTAAAAGATTTTAAATTATTATTATTATTATTATTTAAGAAACAATTAAACAGGTATTAATTAATTTTTTATTATTATTTTTTTGATTGATATTTGATAACAGGTCAATAAAATATTCTTAAAGTTTGTTTTGTTTTGTTTGATATTTAGCTATTATGTTGCTGATTTTTATCTGGTTTTTTAGTTTTAAAAGTGCAGCATGTTGACATTGTATAGCTTTGTATTATGTTTTCGTACAGTACTCAAGATACTAATACTAACACTTGGATAAAAATATGTTTTATTTCTTTCTTTATTTATTTATTTATAGCTAAAAATACATTCATAGCTAAAAATGAATTTTTAAAATTGTATTTATGTCAATTATTATTATTATTTTTTTGTTATTTATATATATTTTTATTGTTATTATTATTTTTATTTTTTTTTTTTCCCCTCATTTCTTATTTGTTTCTGTTCAGTTATTTACTGATTTGTTACAATTTTGTTATCTTTTATTACAACTTTGTGGGTTTTCCTGAATGTTTTCCTACTTCCAGTTTCATTTTACACAGCCCTATTTTTAACACAAAGAAATAGTATTGCACCTCTAGATTTGTTGAATATCCACCTGAAAGCACTGCAAAACGTGTAACAAAATTTATGACTTTATTAATGAATAGAAAAAACAAGTGAACATCACGAGAATTTCCTGCAGAAAAACAAATCAGACATTTTAATTACTTCTTTATGCAAATTGTTTAATAATGAGAAAGATAATTAACAGAATTAACTTAAAATTGTGTTAACATAATGACATTAGTTACTCTTGATATATATATATATATATATTTTAAATTTGTTTATTTATCTATTTATTATTATTATTATTTTAATTATTATTATTTCTTTTTTTATATTATTATTATTTTCTAAGTCTTAATTTAACAAAATAATATAATATTTTTGCAGCATTGCACCATTAAAGTAGATTACTTTAAGTATTTTAATAGACTTTGATTACTCATTATTATTAGTTTATATATATATTACATGCAAAAGAAAACAATTTAAATTGTTTACGATTTCTGCATGAAAATGGAAATCTGTTTATAGAAAAAATATTCTTGTTTATATAAATTTGAAATGATTGTAGAAATGCAACCAATATGCATGAAACCATATTTATAATATTATGAAAGTTCAGTAACACTGGAATGAAATTATTGCATGTGACTACTTTGCCATTTGCTTAAACTGCAAATGTATTTGAATTGTAACTTTAATAATGCATAAAAACAACTTAACTATTTTTTATATACTTTGTAAAAACTATTTTATTAAATGTGGAAACTTACCTTTGTTAATAATAAAGTAAAACAGAAAGCTTAGTGAGTGAAAATGAATCTAGGCTGATATTTTATATATAAAATAATAACTTTTTAATATTTTGTTTTTAAAATCACTAAATAATGATATACTTAACCTGTAATTTAAAAAAAAAGAAAATGTATTATTATAATGTATTTATTTTTTTTTTTTTTTTTAAGAGAAAGATATAGTGACTATGGCAGTTAACTATTAAATTATAAGATTTCAAATGCAACCAAAGTTGTCACTAAACAAATAATCATATTGAGATGTTAGGAAGTTCTGTTTTATAATGTATTAAAATTTCTACATTTCACAAGATTACATTTTGTTATATTATGATACACTGTAAATAAATTATGTCCTTCTTCACCTTTTCAAATTTTATTTCCAGATTTTATTTTCAAATTTTATTTTTAAAATTAAGTTCCTTTTCTTCATTTCTTAATTCTCATTCTTTATCCTTTTTCTGTTTGTTCTTATTTCGGTCATTTTTTCCCTTTTTTTCCTTTTTTTACAATCTTTTTATAATCAGTTTTCTTTTTCTGTCATCATCTTTATCAGCTTCATCATCATCTTCATCAACATCATCACTGTTGTTATTGTCACAACAAATATAACAACACACACACGTCTGTTTTCTGCATTTATTATTATCTTGTGTGAGAAGTTATGCTTTTATTTTAGAATTTAGATTTTTGTTCAAGAAATGTAATAACAGTAGATTAATAGTTTTAAAACCTTTAATAATAATAATAATAATAATAAAATAATAATAAAAATATTATAATAATATAATAGAAACTTTGTTGTTTTCTTGTATCCAATTATCCTTTTTTGAAATATATCTCATTTTTATTTTTTTATTATTATTGTCATCATTATTACTAATACTGTCATCGACATCACCATCATCATTATTGTTATTATTTAAATATTTAATGATATTTATAATGTTTTTTTATCTTTCTTCCAGTGTGTCAGCTAACACTGATATCCCCCCATCCCCTCCAGTGGATCAGGACACATACAGAAAACACAGGTAACACACCTTTATTGGAGAAAGGAGTAAATGAAATAACACTAATTGTGAAATAAAATAATAATAATAATAATAATAATAATAATAATAATAATAAAAAGAAGAAGATAAAAGAACAACAAAGACAGTAATAATGTCATAATAATTTTAATAATAATAAGAAGAAAAATAAATAATAAAAAGAGCAGCAACAGTAATTACTACTACTTCTACAACTACAACTAATAATAATAAGAAGAAAATAAAATATTAAAAAAAGAAAATAAATTAAAAAAATAACCATTCTCTCATATGTACATTTTTTTTTTATCAACTGTGTTTTATTTTTATTTGAGACTTAGTGCAGTAATAATATTAATAATACAGTTCTAATTTATTGAAGTAATTTCTGCTGTTTATTACATATTTTATTTCTATTGTTATTTCATGTTTGTTTTGTTTTTTCAGTACTGATGAAGATAGTCAGAAGCTGAGACAACTCACTAAAAAAATTCAAAGTAAGTTTTGTTTTTAAATTTACATTTTTTACTTTTGATAATTAGAAAATCTTTAAATATTGAATCTGTTTTAATTTAAATATAAAGGAACATTACAGTGAATATTTTATTATACAACATCTAAATTTGTTAATATTAATAATTACCAGCTGTCCCTCAGTTGTACAGAATTAACAGAAAACTTTCTGTTCAACAAATATTTATAACAGAACAACACATACCAAGGATTTTTATAAAAAAGTCTAAGAAGAATCTTTAATACAAAATTACATTGGTTATTGGTTTTTTAGATTGTCATTACATTTAATCTTGATTTGACATTTTGTTTTAGAACTATTTTTGTTTCTTTAAAAATAAATATTCTTAAATAAATGCTTATTATTTGGTATTTTCATTCTCTAAATTTTAATATTCTGTTTCAGATCTGAAAAGAAAAATTAAATCTTTTGAGGAACATTTTGAAAGACATCATGGTTACAGAGTGAGTTATTATTATTATTATTATTTTTAACACAGATTTAAACAATAAAAAATGCAATTTTTAATTATTTAATCTACCAGTTTACAGATAAACTGAATTTTATAAAGTTGTGTGAAAGATATGATCTTTGTTACTGAATTTTATTTATTTATTTATTTATTTATTTATTATTAATATTATTATTTTATTTATTTTATTTTTCATTTAATATTTTAAAAATATATATTATTTATATGTGTACTAAATTTTTCTTAAAAAATCATATTTATATTATCACATTTTTCTTGTAACTGTTATTTTTATAAAGTGTAATTTATTTATAAATTTTGTTTTAGCCCTCCCAAAGTGACAAAGCAGTAAAACCAGAAATTAAGAAATACATGGCAGAATTGTCAAAAGCAAGAAAAGATTTAAAACGTGAGTTATTATTTATCACTTCTACAACAAAATGTCATATTTGTTATTTCTCTTGTTTACATTTATTACTACTGTCTACATAGTTGTGGCAAAAAAAAAGAAGTAATAATAATAAATAAAGAAAAAGATTAAAAAAATTAAAAAGTAATGAAATAAAATAAAATAAAATAATTTAAAAAATAAATTAAAATTAAAAATTAATATGAAAAACAATAACAGAAAACAACAAAAAACAAAAATAGTTAACTCTATTATATAAAATGTATACTACATTTATGTATTGAAATTATAAAAACAGCATTTTTAAAAAAACATATTTAAAATGTTTTATCAAGAGGCACTGATTTGATTATTATTAATATTATATTAGTAATTGTTATCACTGTTATTAATAATGTTAAAATGTTACGTGATTATCATAAGAAATATTAGTTTCAAAATTTTATTTGTGTTTTTCTAGAGCTAAAAGAAGATGCAGAAATGGGAACTCGAAGTCGCCATGGTAGCGGAGCCTCATCTTCAGGAGAAACTCCAAAAACAATACAGGAAATCAAAGTTACCTTGGAAACCATCTACACAACACTGAGAGAAAAACGACACGAGCAGACACGTCCACAAGAAATCAACGTTTGTTTAGTTTTTTATTTTATTTATCAAATGTTTATTTATAAACACTTCAGTATAAACTTGTTTAGTTTTTTATTTATATTTATAAAACTCAATTTTTTCTTTTAATTAAAAAGTTATCAAAAAGATATATATATATATTTATATACTTCATTTGTAAATGCATTCATTTTTTGTATTTTATTTATATATTTGCTAGTTTTTATTTCATTTGAAAAATAAAAGTTTTTAAACTCATAATTCTTTAGATTAATGAAATTTTTAATTTTATTTGATAATATAGGTGCTGTGTTTTTTTTGGCCAACATTTTATTTTTAATTTTATTTGTTAACTGACGAAATGATTATTTTCTATTATTATATATGTAAACTAATTATGCTTTATTTTATAAACTTTACTTTATTTTATGAACATTTTTCAGTACATTTTCACACCCATAATTTTAGATTACTGTGTTTTATTGAATATTTTCTTCCATGTAGTGTAATTAAGATAAACAATGATTTATTTCAGATGATGAACAGAGAGCAGGTGTATGAAGAGAAACTGGCTGTTCAGAAAGCTTTGCTCTATTTTGAAAGTCTGCATGGAAGACCAGTGAGATTAATATTTTAATATTAAAAAATTACACAGTGTTACAATAATAATGATAAAATATTAATAAAAAAATAACTGCAATAACAACAGTGATATCAATAAAACAACAACAGTAACAATAATAATAACAATAACAATAATAATAATAATAATAATAATAATAATAATAATAATAATAATAATAATAATAATAATCATAATCATAATCATAATAATAATAATAAAATGACAAATATAAAGACAACATTTTATTATAAATAATAAAGTAATAATAAAAATAACAGATAACAAATAATAAAAAAATAACAGAACCAAATATTTATATTAAAGTAATATTTTTATTGCTGTTTTCTTTTTTGTAATATATTTTTGTTAGTGAATGTAGTAATTTTGTAGTAATCAAGCTTGTAAACTAAGTAAATATTTTTGTTATTGTTTTGTAACTTCAGACATCAAAAGAAGAGAAAGACTTGATGAGACCACTTTACGACCGCTACAGGTCGATAAAACGCATTTTATCTAAACCAACCTCAGTGAGTCCTTTTTTATTTACCCTAATTTATTTAACATATTTGTCTTTAATCACATCTTAAATGTTCCACTTATTCAGTGCATATAAATAATTTTATATTATTATAATATGAAATATTATATAAGTGCTCAAAAATTTGACTTTTTATTCATAGATATTGTGAATTGGATTTAGGATTTCTATGTTTTTTGGTGGTTTAAAATATGTTTTAAAAAATATTTTAAAATTTCATTAAATTTTTCAGTTTTATTTTATTTTTTTTTTTTTTTATTGAAACATAAAATTTAAAATTTTGATATAAATTAATTTATTTAAATTTTTAATTTTTACTTACAGCCTCGCAACACGTTAGATCTGGAAACTGTTCCTGAAGACAAACCTTTTGAGATGGCCACCGGAGTTACAACAACTTTCAAACATGTCAGTCATCTTTCTGTACATCATACTGAATATCCACTAATTTCTGTAATACACCTTTAACACAAACACACTTACAACAACCTTCAAACATGTCAGTCATCTTTCTGTACATCATACTGAATATCCACTAATTTCTGTAATACACCTTTAACACAAACACACTTACAACAACCTTCAAACATGTCAGTCATCTTTCTGTACATCATACTGAATATCCACTAATTTCTGTAATACACCTTTAACACAAACACACTTACAACAACCTTCAAACATGTCAGTCATCTTTCTGTTCATCATACTGAATATCCACTAATTTCTGTAATACACCTTTCACACAAACACACTTACAACAACCTTCAAACATGTCAGTCATCTTTCTGTTCATCATACTGAATATCCACTAATTTCTGTAATACACCTTTAACACAAACACAGTTACAACAACTTTCAAACATGTCAGTCATCTTTCTGTTCATCATACTGAATGTCCACTAATTTCTGTAATACACCTTTAAAACAATCACATTTACAACAACTTTCAAACATGTCAGTCATCTTTCTGTTCATCATACTGAATGTCCACTAATTTCTGTAATACACCTTTCACACAAACACAGTTACAACAACTTTCAAACATGTCAGTCATCTTTCTGTTCATCATACTGAATGTCCACTAATTTCTGTAATACACCTTTCACACAAACACAGTTACAACAACTTTCAAACATGTCAGTCATCTTTCTGTTCATCATACTGAATGTCCACTAATTTCTGTAATACACCTTTAAAACAATCACATTTACAACAACTTTCAAACATGTCAGTCATCTTTCTGTTCATCATACTGAATATCCACTAATTTCTGTAATACACCTTTAACACAAACACAGTTACAACAACTTTCAAACATGTCAGTCATCTTTCTGTTCATCATACTGAATAGCCACTAACTTCTGTAATACACCTTTCACACAAACACAGTTACAACAACCTTCAAACATGTCAGTCATCTTTCTGTTCATCATACTGAATATCCACTAATTTCTGTAATACACCTTTAAAACAAACACAGTTACAACAACTTTCAAACATGTCAGTCATCTTTCTGTTCATCATACTGAATATCCACTAATTTCTGTAATACACCTTTCACACAAACACAGTTACAACAACCTTCAAACATGTCAGTCATCTTTCTGTTCATCATACTGAATGTCCACTAATTTCTGTAATACACCTTTAACACAAACACAGTGATAAACCTAGATTTGGTTTTAAATTTTAAATATTTTAATTTCTTCCACAAGATATAGAGAGTTTTTTCTGAGCATTTTTTTCCTTTTGCTGATATACAGTATTTATTTCATGATTGTGCATTGTTAAACATTAATTAGTTAATTTATTTATTTGTAATTTCTTGAATTCAGCAGATAAAGGTTTTTTTATGCTTATAATAATTCACTTATTCACTCGCCCATTTATATATCCATCCATCCATCCATCCAATCTATACATCTTTCATTCTTTCATTCATTCACTCATACAGTATTTTTAGTCTTGGTTGTATTAAATGTTCATTCATTCATTCGTTTGTTTGTTGTTGTTGTTGTTGTTGCTCAGGGTTATCCAGTCAGGGTGCCCACAGCTGAAACCGAAGATGATGGTGTCACGCCGTTGGCGGAGATGTCGGACTTCACTGTGACACAAGACTTCTCTGTGCTGAGGGACACTGTGCGACCTGTGATAGTGGACAAGTCGTTTGGACACGGACCCAAGATGAAATCCATGGAAGAAGAAGATGGGCCCACTGAGGCTTTAGATCTGAATGTTCAAGAGCTGACTATGTATGTTGTACTGTTTTTCACATTCTGACGAAAATGTTTCATTTTTCTCTCCTAGGTAATGAATGGAGTACTTTATCACTGTGTGTTTGGAAAAATTGTATAGGTTATTACAGAAATACTTATTTAGACTACTATGCAAAATAGCTTATTTTTGTTATTATTATTATTGTTAATTGTTGTTATTGTTATTATTATTATTATTATTATTATTATTATTATTATTATTGTATTATTATTATTGTTTTATTATTATAATTGTTATAATTATTGTTGTTTTTATTATTATTTCTGTTTTGTTATTATTTTTATTATTATCATTATCAAAGTGTATTATTTGCATCTCCAACCAGATGTAAACACTAAAACATGGCTAAACACATACACACAGATATACAGACAAAAACATATTCACTTGACACATAGACCTGTCTACTCTGAATAAAAGAAGGAATGAATAAATACAGTGATTGGATGAATGAAAACATACAAGAATGATGGGACTGAATGAATGTTGTCAGATGTCACCTGTACGACTGTATTTTTTTAATTATTACCTTTGCCTGTTTAATTTCGTTTTACTTCAGAGAGGAGCTTCATGAGGAGTTGTCCAAAGCGAGATTTGAGAAGAAGAAAATCAGGAAAGTTTTAAGAGTTTTTGAAATGGACTTTTCCATGCAGAATGGAAGGTTTGTAATCTTTAATCATATGCGACATAAAAATAAAAATCACTGTGTATGCTTGAACATGGTCTGTGTATGTATGTTTGTGTGTGTGTGTGTGTGATGTGTGTGTGCAAAAAAAACCATTTATGCATTAACTCTTTAGTATATAGTTTATGTCCTCCACTGTTTTATTTTTGTATTTTTTTTTTTTTTTTTTTTTTTTTTTTTTCTTCACAGAAAAGTACAAAAGGAAGATAGAGTACCAATGCTGTCAGAATACCAGGAGTACAAGGTAGTTAATATGAGTAAATACAGTTAATATGAGTAAATTATATATAATTATGTATAAAAACTAAATGATTAATAAGTTAATATGTAATAATAACAAAGAGAAGGAAAAATTTAAAAATTAATAATAATAATAATAATAATTAATAAATAAATAAAATAGAATTGATATTTCAAAAACATTTTTGCTTTATTGTTTAAACAGTTAAAAACCTTAAGTTAGTATTCTGCCTAATATCACTCAAAAAAAAAAAAAAAAAAATGGAAATAATAATAAATAAAAATAAAACTGTAAAAGTCTCCTTCATCAAAATTAAAATATGATTTATATTTATTTTCTGTTTCAGCAAATTAAGGCAAAAATCCGACTACTTGAGGCACTGTTGTCAAAACACCAGCTTTCCACAGAGTGTTGAATTAGGTTTCCATCTGGTACCAGTCTAGTCCTCACTGAACTATCTGTGATTGACTGCATCTAGTCAGAGCTGGTTACATGTGGAATAAACCAGTTTCAGCTGGCTGGAACAAACTTTGAACTTTAAAACCAGTTTTTATAGTCACTTGTGGGGTTTTTTAAAAATATTTTGTCGTTCAAATTGAAGTTTTTAATTGGATGATATATCAGTGTGTGCTTGTAGCTGTATTTTTGACTGGGCATTTTTATATAAGGCAGTTTCTGATTGGACAAGAATGTAACCATTTTTTTTTTTGATTGGACCAGCAAGAAAAGATGTTTTTGAATGTAATGCAGATCTCAGTTGGACAAGAAATGATTGGACCAGAATGTAATAATACTTGTGATTGGACCAGATGGTTGAAGAATACAATTTTACTTGGACCAGAATGTAAGACAGATTGTGATTGGGTGGAAACAGTTTAATGTTTTTTATGGATGTAATGATGTTTTTCATTGGATCAGAAGACGAAATGAAAATTTGTCTTGGATGAAAAAGCAGCACAGTTAATGACTGAATAATAAAATTGCAGCTGTTGATTTCTGCAAGTTGAAGGAAGTTTTGAACACTGCAGACAAGCAAGTGTGTGGTGCATATTTATTTTTCTGAATATTTGATTCCTTCGAGACGAAGCTTGAGCCAGATTCAGGCAAAATGGTACAGAACCAACAAAATATAATAAAATTTTGTTAACAGCTGAAATTTACATAAATAGATTGTGAAGCTTTTATCTCTCGATGTGTTGTTTTTCAAGGATTAACAGTAAGTAATGTGGTTATAGTGAGACCTTAATCCTTTGATTATCTAGATTAACACTGAGACCTTAAACAACAATATTTACCATGAGTTAGTTGAATAATAAGCTGTAATTATAAAAGAAAAGTTTTGTCAAAGATTTGTATGGTGTAGGTTGTTAGGCTTATGCCTCCATCTTGTGTTTTTTGTTTGTTTAAGAAAACAGATTATATTTTGGGTTTTGATCAACTTGTTGAATTTTTTTTAAAGTTAAACAAAAAGTCATTTTGGTTGTAGAAGTCTCTTTTATATCATGCCAACGTTAATAATTTTTAAAAAAACCATGTACATACAATTTGATTTTTATTTATTTATTTATTATTTTTTGCATAAAAGTGGAACTTAGTCATCTTGCAGTATTAACTTTTATAACTGTGCTGATTTATGATGAGATAAAATAATGATGTTTCAAAATTTATTTTTGAAAACACAATGCATGCCTTTAAAGCAATAATAACATTTTGATGGATAAAAAAAAAAAAATAATAATAATAATACAGAGGATATTTTTAATATTTTCTTATTAATAAATATTTTGTCCATGTTTAGTTATTAATTTGTGGTTACTGTGTTAAATACTGTATAAAACATTTTCTTTTTTCTTTTTTTAACAAAAAAACAAAACATAAAACCAAAAAACAAAATGTTTTTGTTTGTTTTTTTGTTACATGTAATTATTTAAATAATAACTTATTATTATACTGAAGAAAACTGATACGTTTTTGTATATGTGCTTCTGATGTATTTCATTCAATTCAAAGGTGTTATTTTTCTGTTTTCAAAGATATGTACAACCATACTGACTGCTGTTGTGCATTTAGATTTTTACTTTTTTGTTTTCTGTGGTTGCACAGTTATCTCCCCTCTTTATTTACCTTCACTTTTTTCTTTTTTTAAAGTAATTTTCTGTTTTATTTGTTATAACAAAAGCCCTTTGATTTTAATCTTTCTGCTTCACGTATTTCAAATTAATTATTATGAACAGTATCATTTCTGAATGTGTGAATGTTAACCCACTTTGTTGCTTTTTGTTTCTAAATCTGTCTTGCCTTACTGTTTTTGCATTTTCTTTTATAAATAATTAATTTTTAACCATATTTAACTTCTTATTTTTTGAAGATTTAAGATATTCACTGTGATTTTTATAGTTCATTTGAAAACAAACAAAACAATTCTCTATTTATCTGTACAATCTTTTCTTTTTTGTTTTTCTTTCTTATTTTTCTCTTTACTTTTATTTTCTTATCTATGTGGTCTCCTGTTATTCTGTCAGTGTCATTCTCGTTTGTTACTGTCTCTTTCACTGGGTGCAAATCATTTCACTTTTTAAAATTAATTTTTTTTAAGTAATGGTTGTGTTTGTTATTTTATTCTTCATTTGTTGTTTTTGTGTTATTAAGTGCTGTTATTTATTTTTTGCATGATGTTAATTTTGTATGTTAAAGCAAGTTCACAGTTGATATTTATGTAGCTTTGTATAGGACAAAATTTAAAAAAAAAAAGAAAAAAAAAGGAAACATTCATAATATTATTTATTTTTATTTATGTATTAGTTTTAGTTCTATAAAATTTCAAGGATTATTGTGGATTTGATCAAATGACAACCCTCCAAAAAAACAAGAAAAAAAAAAAAACAGAGAGCATATATTTTTTATTTCAAGTCTTCTTCCAATGAAATTGTTTGGATAAAAAAAAAATTGTCAGGCCAACTTTAAAAAATTATGTTTCATGTGAAGAGACTGACTTATGAAACCTGGATGAATTAATAAATAAAATTAAAATATTTAGCTAATTACAAATAGCTGGCAAAGTTACAGTCCAAGCACTGACAGTTTTGTTTCAACAAACCACTACTGAAGATGTTCTTAGCAATATAAATGTTTTTTATCATTACTTCACATTTATATTTAATTATTTGTTATGTATTCTCGTCATTATTTATTTATTTACTTATTATTATTATTTATTATTATTATTAATGTCACCATTATTATTATACTTTCTAAAAAAAAAAATCTGTTTTTATCTGTAACAAGTATGTAAAACTGTGATATGGATGAATGTATATTTTACATGTCTTAAGCATATTTTATTGCATAGTATTTAGCTGTGTTATACTTTCAAACTTTTCATGGATGAATGCAGTAATACCCATTAGCATTCGATGATTTGAAAAAAAGTGCCAAAATTGTATAACTTACATTTGACGTCCAGTTTTTAGGTCCAGTTTTTATTGTGATACTTTTACAAATTAAATAATACCACCTTTTTCTTCTTCTTCTTTTTTTTTTTTTTTTTTCATTTAAGTGCTGTATGATAAAAAGTAGTATGAAAAAAAATATATAAAATGTTGTTTCCTGATTTTTGTTGGGTTTCTTTTGTTTTATCAACTTTTTATTATAATTTTTGTAAAACGTAATGATAGTTTTTATTTTTTGAATTTAATTAAATATAATGAACAAATGCTGTGGATTTTTATAGAATATCAAAAAACCAGTATTTTTGTATTGATTAAAGAAAATAATTATAATAAACAGTTAATAAATAAGATTAAGGCAGAATCTCTACATTGCCAAAATCTTTAGAAAACTTTATTTTATACTCAACAGTTTTATTATTTATTTATTTATTATTATAAATCAGAAGTACAAGTGTTTGTTCTTTTTTTCTGATATATTTAGATTGTGGTTGTGTATGTTTTAAAATATAAAAATGTTCCACAGTTTATAGCATATATATATACAGGTTTTTGCATGACAGAACCTTTTACATTAACTGTGTAATAATTCCACTGTTGAAATATCTGCCAAGAAAAATGTTTGAACTGACCTAAAATGTGAAATATTAATGGCTAATTTTGGCAATTTTATCATTATTAATTCTATTACTTAAATCCCTTCATTATTCAAGAAGTAATCTTTGGCTTGTTCTGAACAACAGATATTACTGCATTTAGCAATAGCTTCCTAGCATCCCCAAGACATGATATGCTGAGAAACTGGTATTTTGAAAACCAAAGATTACAAACACATCTGGGTTTTTACCTTATTTCTTAGCATTATTTTTCATGATTTTTAATTTATATTTTTATTTTTCATCTGTGAACATGTTGTGGATGCTTTTATAATGGTTGTGTTTAATTATTTTTGTTGTTGTAATATATATATATATTAAAAGAAAAATTCAGATTTAGAAATAGCAAGACCCAAAACACAGAAATACCAGGAGCCCTTTTTAATTAAACTTCCCTTTTGAGACTAATTCCATTATCTCTAGTATGTTTTTGGCATTTGTTAAAAAAGAAAATACTTAAAATTTAACCTTTCACCCTTTAGCCATTTTGTTCATAAATAACAGCAGAAATAAGATACAAAAGTTAGATGTTTATCTGTCTCACTGGATTCTTTTTAAAAATAGACTTTGAAATAATAATAATAATAATAATATATGTATATATTTGTTTTGTTTAAATGTTTGGCTAACTGACATTAAATGAAATGGCAAATTAAATATGATAACATAAATATGTTAGTTACTTAATATTTATGCCTTTCATATTATTCTATGTATATGTAAATAAACATGTACATAATTAAGTTTTGGAACAATATATATATTTTTGTCTCTGTTGCCATGTAAATGTAAATATGTAATATACATACAGATTAGAATGGATTAAGCCCTGCTTATTACTGTGTGAAAATAAATGACAAATTTTCCTAGTTCATGTAACATGTTAAAATTGTTGATTTTGAAGAATTTATGTCTAATGGTGATTAAAACATATTTTCAACTGTAGTGTTATTTTTCTTACTTTGTTTTGTTTTGTTTTTTTGTTTTATTATTATTATTATTATTATTATTACTTTTTTTATGTCTGCTGAACTATTCAGTCCAAACGAAATGAAATGAAATAAATAAATACATTAATAATGGAAAGATAAATATAACAAAGTAAAGTAAAGTAAAATAAAATAATAATAATAATAATAATAATAATAATAATAATAATAATAATAATAATAATTTAAATTTAAAAATTATAAAAATATAAAATATTTTTTCATTGATATACAAAAAGCCTCATTCCGCTTTTGAAAATAGTTCCATCAGACGAATTCCTCATTAAAGCGGTAACTTGTAAGGTTTAAGAGTGCTAACAAATTATATATTTAAAAAAACTAGACAAAAACGCTGTCTGCACTATGACAAGAAAGACTAGACAGGAAGTTGAATCAGTCAGCCGTTTTACGATGGTGCGCCATTTTGATTTCATTGAGCACAACTAACCTAGCGAAAGGCGGTAATTAACCATAAAATCTATTTAACAGTGGCGTCAAACCGCAGCGCATCCTTCTGTGCCGCTATTGCCTTTTTAAAATAACAAATGCGTACATCCCGCGAAAGACAGAAGAAGGTTCCAAACAATAGATAGTTATTATCTGGCCTCGTTTGACAAATAACGATTAGTTAAACTAATAGTAACTTTACAGTACACTAATACAACACATGAAAAAGTATGTTATGAACGTAACTTTTTTTTACTGTTTTATTTTAAGAAGAAACGAAAATAATAAAATAAAAATATGACAGATCGAGACTAATCCCGAAGTTGTTATTAATGCAAATGTGAAGACTTGTTCAACTGTAACTTGAGTGACAGTGTATTTCGAATTACTTATCCTCTGACCATGAAGCAACAATACAAGGGAAGAAGTAGCTAGTTGGCATCAAATAACCACTCCTTCAGTAATAATTATCGACAAAGTGCAGTGGCCCCGGGTGTTCGAATTTTATAATTGTATTTCTTTTTCTTTTTTTTCTTTTTTTTTTAATGATTTTACTTGAAGAAAAATCTTAGAAATGATTTCACTTTAGACAATGTGTTCGCCACTGTAACCTTCGCTCGATAAAGATGATATCTAATAAGAGTAACAAGTTATTTATTTCGACAGTAGTTGTCAATATAAATTTGCTAAAAATTATTTAAACTCGAGAAGACTGACGGAGCTGATATTACCTTTCGCATCCTGATATCGTTTCTCAAAGACTGTTCGATTAGATTGAGTCAATCAAGAGAATGCGAGACTTCGATAACCTCATTCTCGCATCAAAAATAAATTTGCCGATCGGAATAAATTCGCAGAAGGGAAACTAGGCATGCGTTAAAGAGTTTAATGTAATAATTTACTTTTAGAGCTTATATGAAGTTACTGTAAAATAAATAAATCCAAAACTTCATCAAATTATTTTGCAATAAAAATTGCGTATTTGAAAATAGTTTTCTCCTCGCTTACTAAAATGTTTTATTTATTTATTTTTGATATATTATCATAAATATCCACAGTGCGTGGCCCAGTGACGTAGTAAAAGAAATTAACAAGAACCTCGATTATATATCCAAAATAAAAATTTACAGTGAGCTGGATTGAGTGAAAGAAGTAAACTTTGAAAGTAGTTAATTTATTCCTATAGACTATGGTGTTCATCTGTGCAGTGTATGGATGCACAAACACAGCAATCAGAGGAAAGCGAAGTCTGCATACCTTCCCGAAAGACAGAGAGACTCTGATAGCGTGGAAGCGGTTCATTATCCGAACACGCGGTTGTTGGAAGGGTCCCTCGAGATGGGATAGAATATGCAGCGATCACTTTACTGCTGGCGATTATGACAATTACGTAAGATGGACAATGGGTCTGTCGTCAAAACTTGTCTTAAAGGAGTTGGCAGTTCCAACTTTGTATCCGCAGAAGAGATGTGAAAACGGTTCACGAAAAAAGGTTAGGATAATAAAGTAACTGAAGTGCGCGTGCACACAAGAGGACAAGAGTATGGGTTCCTTAATAATGAGATACGTATTGATATAAAGCCATATACATTTTTAATCTAAATTTATTCTGAATATTATTCATTAATACATCCTATACGTTATCGCTAAAAGAATATGCATTTTTGCATGAAATTATCTTTTTCTTTTTTTCTCTTTAAAGACAGAGCAAGGCCACAAAAAGAGGTGCTGTATGAAAAATGGTAAACTATTTTTGCTTTTCACTGGATTAAAATTTAAAATAAAATCAGTTTTAATAAATTTAGTTCTTAGTTTTTGTTAACTGACTTATTGTTTGAATGTTCATTCTCATTTTTTTTTTATAAACTTTCTTTTTAATTTATTTATTTATTTATTTATTTATTATTATTATTATTATTATTATTATTATTATTATTATTATTATTATTATTATTATTATTATTATTATTATTATTATTATTATTTATTTATTTTTTATTTTTTATTATTATTATTTTTTTCAGGCCAGTATGGCAAGTTCGTGAAAAACAAGTAAGAATATTGTAATATTCATTAAAAGAAATATTTGGCAGCAATGCTTATCCTCAGTCTTTTAGAGTTAAACTTAATTTATATACTCATATTTAAAAAAAATAATGTTAACAAAATGTTGATAAATATTACTTTTAATTTTAATAGATTTGTCATATAAATTAAGTTTTTAAATTTTTTTTAATTTTTTTTGTTATTTGTTAGTCACATATATTAATTTAAATTTTATTTATTATTATTATTTTTACAGCCATTTTAATTTTTATAAATAATGCAATATATTAATTGTAAGCAATTTTTAAAAGTTAATTTTTTTTTTTTTTTTTTTTTTCTTTTTTTTTAAAAACACTGTCAGACTATATTAATTTTTCTGTGGTCTGTATGTATATATATATATATATATATATATATATATATATATATTTATATTTTAATAGATACAAGGCATCTAAGAAACACAGGAAAGAACTTCTGGCTGAAGATGATGTTAGAACTGGCAGTTATAATACATCTCCAAAAGAAGACGAAGAAAGACTTTGTGAGAAAACAAATAAGATTAAAATAGAGAAAAATGAAGAAGAATCTAGCAATACTCTTGCATCATCAGTTCTAGCTGTAGAACATAATTACACTGTTGTATCAATAAAACTAGTTTCTGGTGAATCTAGCAGCACAGTGGTGTCAAATGTAGCAAAGGAACATAACTATACTGTCGCAGATCTACCTTGTAAGAAAAATGGACGATGTCGGTGATAATTTAAATATTATTAAAACAAGAACTAAAAATGTTGTAGCTAAACAAAGTACAAAAACTGTTGTACCAACAGGTTTTGTTGTCAATGAACATAATTTGAAACACGAACCACTGCATTATGACTGTGTACCAGACGCTGAGAATGGACAAGACATTAAAACTTCTGCATCATCATCTGTGACTGAAGTAAAATCTAAAAAATGTGATGATCAGATTTTTCAGAATGATGACCCTGTCATCAAAATCAAAGAGGAAGAATATAAATGTTTTACTAATGATGATTCTGGGATGAAGGTAAAAGAAGAAGAAAGAAAGGATGAATGTTCTCAGACTGCAGAGGGTGTTATTAAAATAAAACAAGAAAACTTAGACGATGAATACAAAATTGTTATGAATGATGGATGGGTCAGTGATTGAAGTCAGAAAAGAAAATTTGTAAAAAAATTGATATAAATTATGAATCATCAATCAAAGTTAACAAAAAAAAAAAAAAAAATTAAATAGTTCTTGGAAATGAATGTGAAAGAAAATCTACTGACTTGTGACAATGAACGTTTTCTTACACCTTTACCTTTAGAAAAACTCGGGGCCGGAACGATTAATTTTATTTTGTTAAAGTACTGAGAAATTGAATGGATAAATTAACAATGATATGCAATTTCCTGGACCTGTAATATAACAGTGTTGTTTTCTTTTATTTTTTTTTTTTCCTTCTTTGTTTCCTTCTTATTTCTTCTTTTTTTCCCCAGGTGGTTTCAAAACATGAGGGAATATCAAATCTGCAGACATTTAAAATGACTGAACATGTGAAAAAACCCACAAAAAACCCCACACATTTTCAAAAAATGTTCAATGCTCAGTAAGAATTTCAGCAAATATATCATTATAAAAATTTCAATATTTTGTTATTAATAAAACCAGAGTATCAATTATGATTTTTGTGAATTATATTCATCTGTCTTGTTTTTCAATTTGTTAATGCTAATAATCGGTTAAACTATTAGCGTTATAAGAGGAAATTCAAAGATTTTACAACATAATTAAACTGCATGAGGAACAGATAGATACTGACAGTTCAGATACTATTCTCATCAAAAAAATAGTTCTTTTTCATAATGAAATTGCAGTGAATATTTGTTTACTGATGTGGTTGCATCACATTAATTAACTAATTAAATATTATAAGAATAATAATAATGTTTGACTGGATTAAATGTAATATTAGTTAAGATAGATATATATATATATATATATCTCGATATTAAATCAATAGCCAGTGTCCACCGTTACAGTTACACTTATCGTAGACACTGTGACATTTAGCATGACTAATATTGTTAAATTTCACATTACAGCTGTCGTAATTTTATTACAGGAAATTATTTATCGGACTGTCACAGTCTTGTACCATAAATTTCAATAGTTTTACGATCAAACGACAGTTTAACGATCGTGCTTATTACATGTTAGACTGAACAAATTAAATCCCGCAAGGGTGTTAACTAACGATAACTTAATAAAAAATAAGAGTTGTTCCCCTTGAACAATTTCCGATCTATCTTCTTCCTACTGGAATTTAATTTATTTTGTACGTTTTCCGCTTGTTGATGTGAAAATGGAGGTTGTTCTCTATGCTGTAATTCTAGTGGTAGTAGTACAACTAGCTCTCTGATATCAGATATGATAACATAACTCGGAAAATCTACTTTCAGTAGCTGTAATCTTTTTTGTTTACTGCAATATTTTTCTTCAAACTGTGTGGTGTGTTTTTATAAAGTTAAAAATAGTAAAACATTGTCTGAGCAGGAAAACATGCTGATATTTAATGGATATAATAATAATAATAATAATAATAATAATAATAATAATAATAATGACAGTTGTGGTGGTAGTGGTAGTAGTAGTTGTATTTCTAGAGATTTCAGTTTAAGTATTATTTAATGGCTGACGTAGCAGCTGAATTGAAGAAACAAACAGCATTATTATCTCTTGTTTCTAATAATATCTAATATATTATTTCTGTTAAATTTATTTTATAATTGATCTGACTTTTCTCTCACATCTTTTTTCTTCTTCCCTTATTTATTTTTTTATATTTATTTATTTATTTATTTATTTATTTTAATTTATTTATTGTCTGTTTTACGTATTCATATTACAATAAATAATAATTCAAACAATAAAATAACAATAACAATAATATAAGTTAAACAATTAATAATATTTGTAAAAAAAAATATATACCTGAAAATATAACAACAACAACAACAACAACAACAACAACAAGGCAACAAAAAAAAATAAAAAAAATAACGTACATATATTTAATTAGTGCGCACGATTCAATTTTGATTCGAGTCATTTTGAATTATCGACAACATGGACGCTGTCTCCTACTTCAGCCAGCCATCTTGAATGGCAGCCACGTCTCTGAAGGAAGGCGCGATGGACTCGTTCTGGTGGGTTTAATTGTATGGGAGTCACGTCTGCGGTCATCGTTTGCTTCTAACCTAATAACGCGTCTCGCTGTGCCGTGAAGTCGTTACTCGCTTGCTCCGAGTTCGTTTGCTAATTAGATAGCCGCTACAGGAGTAACGCGCATCTCGTAAACTCGGCCGAGAATAAACGAAGCCGGAATCGGAATTTCTGAACGATTAGGAAAATTGAAAATGTGCCTGAGAGAGAGAGAGAGAGAGAGAGAGAGAGAGAGAGAGAGAGAGAGAGAGAGAGAGAGAGAGAGAGAGAGAGGCAAACACAAATATAAAGTAAATAAAATAAAATAAAATAAATGAATGAATGAATGAATGAATGAATGAATGAATGAATGAATGGATGAATGAATGAATGAATAAATGAATGAATGAATGAATAAATAAATAAATGAATGAATGAATAAAATAAATAAATAAATAAATAAAGGAAATAAACGGAGAGAAAGAAAAACACGAAGCACAAAATGAGTGTGAGGGAGAGGGAGAGAAAGAGAGAACGTACATAACAAATTAATATATAAACACATAACACGAATAAACAGTTCACATGTTCGCTTATGCTACAGAGTCGTGTGCAGACTGGCAATACCCAAGCGACTCATTTTAACAGGAGATTTTCAGAACTCACTAAAACAGAACTCGCCGCGGATTAATTTGCTCTGATACAGCGAAATGCCTAAACGTGCTGAACGGCGATCTCCGAACGTGACGTGCACGAAATGGAAGTGTGTAGAAAATTAATGACAAGCCGAACACTTTACACATTCTCGTGTTACTTGACAGATTAAAATTTGCGATCACATCCACAAATACACGCAGATATGGGCAGACACAACCTTTCTGTGTAGATTTATATTCATTCAACCCTCCTTTATTCTACCTATTTGAAGTTTTCATCTCTCTCTCTCTCTCTCTCTCTCTCTCTCTCTCTCTCTCTCTCTCTCTCTTGTATATTGTATATTGTATTATATTGTATTGTATTATATTGTATTATATTATATTATATTATATTATATTATATTATCACATTACTTAGGATAATATATCAAACAAAACAGTGGGATAGTAGCCTTGCCTTAGAGACAATATCCGAAATAAAATCTAGGACAACGTATCTGGTTTGTGAGCGTTCGCCCTCTCTACAGCTTAGCACGGGATTTGCGATAAAGTGAGAAAACAAGACGGATCTAGCTTCTTGCCGAGACCGTTCGATTAGCCTCGAGTCCGCCGATAGTGAGCGAGGAAATTTGATAGGCTATTTCACGCGCCAGCAAACACATAAAGCGGCCATTTGCAGAGTGTTATAGATGGGCTACGGAAAAGCGTAAACAGCGCGAAGGAAACCATGGCATCTGCTAACCATCGAGGTGAAACTTACACCGCACAGATCGCGAGCTGTTTAAAAAATCACGTCTACAATTTCGTGATCGTTTCTGTCGCGGGGTTTGACAGGCCTGTCATGTACGGCCACAACTGTTATGTTGGTTTTAAGAAAAAAAAAATTCTTTTATAACGTGAAATAAATGGGGTTAAGGTTTTCTGGCCTTCTTAGACAACGTCTGTTATTATTTATTTTATTTTTATTTTTTTTTTTTTTTTTTTTTTTGGTTGGTTTTTTAATGATTAATATTTAAATATTTTTTTATTATTAAATTGCGTTCATTGTTGTGTGTGTATGTGTGTGTGTGTGTGTGGGTGGATGTATTCTTTCGCGTAATACTCTTATCTTTTTCTCTTTGCTATGACATAGATAGTGTAATGTTTAAAAGCGTCTTCACTTTTAAGACAAACATGGGATAAATCTATAAGTAACTAGATTAATGTCTCCAGGAAAATATATTTATTTTGTTGTTGTTTGTTTCAGAGAGAGAGAGAGAGAGAGAGAGAGAGAGAGAGAGAGAGAGAGAGAGAGAGAGAGAGAGAGAGAGAGAGAGATTATTTCTGTTTAACTTCTATAGTAGTACAAATATATACTGACAAAAACAAAATGATTTATAGTACTACTGCCTCGGTTACAGCAACAACAACGACTACAACTGCTACTAGAAGGACAATAACGAGAACAACTACCGCTGTTACAACTTACTACTGATGCTCCTGTTTACAACAGCCACTACTACAATAACAACAAATTCCACTACTATTACTGCTGATAACTGTTTTGATTGTTATACCTTATAATAGTGATAAAATTAATAATTAGATAAGAAACACAGGCGCCAAAAAAAAAAAAAAAAATAATAATAATGGATAAATAAACAAGTTACACACATAAATAAATAAATAAATAAATAAATAAATAAATAAATAAATAAATAAAACATTCAGATTTATTACTAAAAATGACGACGTGGTACGCTGACGTAAAGTCTATAATTTTCCTAAATCCGTCTGAAATTCAGAAGGTATCTTTTTACATTTTCACGTTGAATTCCACGGCGGTTTGGCTGTACAAAAGCCACACGTGGAACCTATTTTCATACTGGATAATTACTTTATCGCCACTACAAAAGACCACCGCAAAGTCTTTACCCATGCTTTATCGACAGCGCATACATTTCAAGGTAGGTATGTCACACGTGCAAAAAAAAAAAAAAAAAAAAAAAAAAAAGTATTGTGCGAGACCTTCATTCGACTAAGGGGAGTGTTGAACGATGTTGCGTGGCGGGAGACCTTCGCGAGCAGACGACAGCTGGTGTGTTTTGTCGCGCTATCGGGCTTTCGTGGCGTTCCGTCGGTGCACCAACCTCAGACGTGCTGTATCCCCGCTGATTGTCCGTGGCCCATGATGACGATGTATTGGACGAGTATTGATCGTCGGGAAGGGAAAATAGCGCGGCTTGCAAAGAAAGCACGTCAAGGAAATTGATAGCCCGCCGTTGTACGTGTGAGCACCTTTGGTCCTGCTATCAATATGCAGACACCCAGGGCGAGAAAAAATATAATAACATGAAGCTTAAAACAC
>CM022679.1:29088163-29198163 GCA_012295275.1 Chrysomallon squamiferum
CTGGCCCAAAGAGACGATTTTTTTTTTTTTTTTTTTTTTTTTTTTTTTTTTTTTTTTTTTTTTTTTTTTTTTTTTGCCCGCTCTCATACTGCCTTATTAATTTAGATTAAGCTATCGGTTTACGTCGAACGGTCTGGGGAGAAATAGGATTTTTGTCGATAATTCTTTTTTCTCGGTCGTTTTTCGCGGTTGATAGAAAGTACAGTTCTGGTTTGTAAGTAGGGTTCTTCTGGTAACGACCGCCTTCAGGCCTCCGATAAAAATTGTTAAAATTATTTGCATATTAATCCGAATAAATACGTATTGCAGATAACTGAGTTCTGCCCCTCTGGCTTTTATTCACATCGCTAATTCTCCAGAAAAAAAAAAACCCAGAAAAGAAAAGAAATTTGTGAATTGATTTAATGAACCGCTTCATAGGTAAAAAATTCTGAAAACAAAATCTGTGGCAAAAAAAAAAAAAAAAAAAAAGAAATCTTAAATCTATAAAAACTGTGTTAATATATATATATATTTTTTTCTTCAAAATTTAAAACGGTCTGATATATATATATAGAAATGAGAAACAGAGTAATTATAGTAGTAGTAATAGTAGTAGTAGTAATAGTAGTGGTGGTGGTGGAGGTTGTGTTGTTGGTATTAGTAGCAGTAGAGTAGTAGTAGCAGTCGTAGGAATAGTAGTAGTAGTGGTAGTAGTAGTAGTAGTGGTGGTGGTGGTGGTGGTGGTTGTGCTGGTGGTACTGGTAGCAGCAATAGTAGAGTAGTACTAGCAGTCGTAGGAATAGTAGTAGTAGTAGTAGTAGTAGTGGTAGTAGTAGTAGTAGTAGTAGTAGTAGTAGTAGTAGTAGTAGTAGTAGTAGTAGTGGTAGTAGTAGTAGTAGTAGTAGTAATGGTGGTGTTATAAAATAGTGTGACAGTAATGGCAATCTATTTATAGCAGTAGTAGTGTAAGGTGTAGCTGTAGTAGCTGCGATGGAACAGAAGCAGCAGTACCAGCTGTATTAAATTAATCCTAATAATTACGTATTGCAAATAAAAAATTCTGCCCCGCTGGCGTTGTTCAAATCGCTAATTTTCGAGACAAAAAAAGAAAAGAAATTCTGAACTGATTCAACGAATCGCTTCACGGGCTATAGATTCTGAAACCAATGGCTGTGAAGGGGAAAAAAATTGCAAAATTTATTTTTCAAAATTTAGACCTGCATAATATCTAGAAATATGTAGTAAATGTATGGTATTTATAATATTTTAAGTGTTGATGATGATGATAATAATAATAATAATAATAATAATAATAATAATAATAATAATCAACATAATAAACAACAACAACAACAACAACAACAACAATAACAATAATAATAATTAATAAAAGAGTAGTAATAAAAGTAGTAGAAGTAGTAATAGCAGTAGTACTAGTTCTAATAATAGAGGTAGTGGTAAAAGTAGCAGTAGTAGTAGTAACAGCAGTAGTACTAGTTCTAATAATAGTAGTAGTGGTAAAAGTAGCAGTAGTAGTAGTAACAGCAGTAGTAGTAGTAGTTCTAATAATAGTAGTAGTGGTAAAAGTAGCAGTAGTAGTAGTAACAGCAGTAGTACTAGTTCTAATAATAGTAGTAGTGGTTAAAGTAGCAGTAGTAGTAGTTGTAATAACAGTTGTTGTTATAATAGAGAAAGGAATGTTGTTAGTAACAGTAGCAACAGCAGCAGCAGCAGCAGCACTAGTAGTAGCAGTAGCAGTAGCAGTAGTAGTAGTAGTAGCAGTAGTAGTAGTAGTAGCAATAGCAGTAGTAGCAGTAGTAGTAGTAGTAGTAGTAGCAGTAGTAGTAGTAGTAGTAGTAGTAGTAGTAGTAGCAGTAGTAGCAGTAGCAGTAGTAGTAGTAGCAGCAGCAGCAGCAGCAATGATATAAATGGTAATAATAGTAACAGTTTATATAATGGAAGTAGTATATAAGTAATAGTTGTGGTAATAATGATAGTGGCGGTAATACTAGACCAGTTGTGATGTTAGTGATCGTAGGAGAAGATAACCACTAGTTATTTTATTAGTGATACTAGTAATACACCATCTGTGTGTGACTGTTTCATTTAATAGTTCTCTCTCTCTCTCTCTCTCTCTCTCTCTCTCTCTCTCTCTCTCTCTCTCTCTCTCTCTCTCTCTCTGTCTCATGCATACACTCTCAAGTTTTTTGTGTTGTTTTTTTATTTTTTTCTTACAACGTTTTATAATTTACAACCAGTCCCCACTACTGACCAACCAGTGCAGATCATGACTGCAATACAAAAGCTCTCTTCTCTTCTCTCTTTTTTTTTTTTTTTTATCCAGTCTTGATCTGTGTTGTAAATCCCGCCACCTAGGTGCACGCGGTACAGAGAGCTGGGTACCGCACACTCGTAAATTGGCCGGGATTATTAGCTCGGCCCGGCAACGCGGTTATTCGTTTCAGAAAAACGTGCACTGACAAAACCCCTCTCTCTCTCTCTCTCTCTCTCTCTCTCGCACACACACAATCTCTCTTTCTGCGCCTGTGTTCGCGGCGGTGTTGCCCACTTCTGTTAATCGTTAACGAGCCAAGAACAAACGGGGGGGGGGAACCCGGCACCGACCGAACGAGCGACTCTTGTCGGCTGTAATTCTCACAGCGCACCGAGAAACGCAGCGCACCGCAGTAAAAAGATTAAAAAAAAAAAAAAAAAAAATGCCGTAATCTCCGCAAAGAACGCTCTCTCGCGGCTGATCTTCGGCACGTCCCGTGGAAGCGTTCGATGCAGAATTTGTGGAACCGGACAGAGTCAACACGAGGACGGAACGTCTCGCGCGCTAGGCATGTCCGACAAACAAAGCCGGCGTGCACACGCGCCGCTCGAATGAGTCAGTAAGCCAGTTCCGCGTGGCTTAGTGTTATCGCTGTTGATGGCGCGTGCGTTAGCGGAACACTCGCCATATTTAGCGGGGCGCATGCGTGTTGCGAAGCCAGATAACGGTCCGCGAGCGAAACTCGTTCGTTTTTTGTATGGAAATGTGGCGTTTATAATTGGAATTTGCTGGAGAAGGTGACAGAGTGTGATTTCAAAGAAAACCAGTCATTTAAAAAAAAAAAAAAAAAAAAAAATGTGTTTTATTATTATTATTTTTTTTTTAAATAAAGAAATTTTAAATGAAACTTTCTCTGGTGCACACGGAAGTGTAAACTGTGCTTACATAAAATATGGTTTTAATAATAAGATGCGGAACATTTCTGTTATTATCATCATTATCAACATTATTATAACAGCATACTCTCTCTCTCTCTCTCTCTCTCTCTCTCTCTCTCTCTCTCTCTCTCTCTCTCTCTCTCTCTCTCTCTCTCTCTCTCTCAAATACAAACACATAATTACACATCTTTCTCTTTACATACATACATTCATATTTATATAAATCTATCCAAACACACACAAAACCGACATCCGTCCGGAAGGACAAACGTACGGCAGAAAAAGAGTAACACGAGTGAAGAAGAAAACTGTTATAATCTGCAATAATTCAGAATTACTGCGACAGACAGATCCGCAGGTCAAACGGTCAAGAGATCGTAATCCACTGTAAAAATTTCCCGTCCTGAAAACAGTTATTAAAGCCACGGAAGGGCGATGTACATTTAATAGCCAGGCTCAAAGATAAACAAAAATCCAAAGCGGCGATTTATTTCAGATAATCTGTTTATTATATCTGCTGGTGAATTCGCGCTATCGCGTCCTCCAATAAGCGGAGCGCGGTTCCAGAATAGGTTAGTATTTCCGGTGTTATTAACAAACGATAACAACGGCAAAGAGTTCTGCTGCAAAACACTGTGAAAGAACCGGGGTTTGCTGGTGATGTTACCATGGTAATACGCATTTGCAGCTCGACGGTAATTGGTTCGTGCCTCATTTGCGGAAGGTTATTTGAAAATAATTTAGCAGCAGAAATACAATGAAAGAACAATGAAAATAAATACTGTAGGAACATTTTTGAATACAGAGATGGGTCAAACAGTTTCAGAAACGAATTTAAAGTTTAAGGGAATAATCAAGTTAATCTATAGTTAAAATTTATTTTATTTTATTTTATTTTATTTTATTTGTCTATGAATCTCTTTCTCCATCAGGCTCAGTTTCATTCTCTCTCTCTCTCTCTCTCTCTCTCTCTCTCTCTCTCTCTCTCTCTCTCTCTCTCTCTCTCTCTCTCTCTCTCTCTCTCTCTCTCTCTCTACACAGACGCAGAGAGAACATATCAGTAGTAGCAGTAATAATAGTAGTACTAGTATAGTAGTAGTAATAGTAGCAGTAGTAGAACATATTGTAGCAGCAGTAGTAGTAGCAGTAGTAGTAGTAGCAGTAGCAGTAGCAGTAGTAGTAGTAGTAGCAGCAGCAGCAGTAGTTGTAATAACAGCAATAACAGATTCCGCTGTTATTATTATGTTCGTGTTTTAGATACATTTTCCGCAACTCCGTCATTTTAATTCAGTTTATCTCCTTTGGACAAAAACCGTATTCAAACACGCAAAGTTATTGTCGCAGCTTTCAGTCAGTTTAAAACAAAATATAACTGTGAAATAAATTATTGTTAAAATAAGAAACACAGAGTTTAATAACGAAGCTTGTGTTAATAATAAATGACCATATATTACAGCCACGCGTGTTGGCTGCAGACATTCAGGTTTATAAACAATTATGCAAACACGTAAGGACAAACAAATTATCGGGAAATGTTTGGAATTGCCAGTCTGCCTGGTTCTAAATTAGACACGACGCCTTAAGTTTACCAAAGTAGTACAAATAGCTGCCTTTACAATCGCTCCAGTTCTTTACAAGCAAAGACTGGATGTTTGGAGTAAAATAAATTATGAATTAGATGTATAGAAAATATATATAGTTTATTTAAAAAAAAAAAAAAATAATAATAATAAAATAATATATATATATATTTTGCTTCCAAAACAAGAAAACAATTAAAAATATTGACAATACTATATACGAAATGAATGGATTTTATTTTCAGAACAGCCTCTGGTACATTTTAACGAGTAACAGTTAAAACTGCTATTTAAAGTATTTAGTGTATTTGTTCATGCAGCCGCAGTTTATTTAACAACTCAACAAGTAAGTCCACAGCATTTATTTAAATTGTGTACACGCACGTCATATGTGCGTGCAACAAAACTGCGTTATCTAACTGCATGACCTGTGTAAATCATGTATGAAAATCTTTAGGGCAGTGCCTCAGAGACTTAAAGGGTGGGGAGAGAGGGGCGGGGTCAACACCCTCGCCCGCGCCTCGGTCCGGTACGAAAACACAGTCTGAAAGTAGCACAGGAAAACCAGCACAAAAGACTTATCTTCAACAACAATCTAATTTCGTTTCGAATAGCATATTATTTTACCTTCTTCTTTTGTAAAAGTAACCACTGGCATGAAATGTTCTGTCTTTATATAACACATTATCCACGATTTGCAAAATTACTGGTTTGCCGTCGACGTACAAAAAGCTATTGGTGAAAAAAAAAAAAAAAAATAAAGAAAAAGGAATGAAAAAAAAAAAAAAGAAAGAAAACGGAAAAGAAAAGAAAAGAAAATCCACATCGTTTTTCACGGCGACAGGCCGATTTGAAAAGCTTTTAGCGTCGCGTAGCCTCTTTAAAAACTGGCGCCACAGCTGGTGGCCGGCTACCCGAGACTGCCGCTAGGGGGCGCCCCGGGTGGCCGCAACAATAAAACTGTACTGCAGCCGACTGATAACAGAACGCGCCGCGCTTTGAGGTCTCTTTGCCGCGCTTTGAGTGGATCGCGCTGACGTGTCAACTTGATGGCAACCCGCGCACCTTCGACATTTTTTTTTTTTTTTTTTTTTTTTTAATTCTTCGTTCTCTCCCAGCCGCACCCTGACGTTACCCAATTGTGTTGAAATTGGCATATGTCCATAAGGTTTGTAGCATAATAACCGCGGTTTGAAATGTTGTGAATCGAAGGCAGAGGGCTGTGAAAATGCGGTGTGTTTTGTGTATGTGTCTCTCTCTCTCTTTTTTATGCGACGAGGCTACATTTGCCTTGAGGGAGTTTTTAAGTTTTCTGTAGATTTTTTTGTTTGTCTGGATTTTTAATTTTTTTTTTTTTTTTTTTTACAGAAAACTACGTATCGAGGGATTAAAGAGTTTTTGTACAAAAGTAAACAAATATCAAATTAACAGAAACCTCAGAGTGCAGATGTTTGCTAATGTGTGTGTGTCTGTGTCTGTGTGTGTTTGTGAGTATGAGTGTGTGTTTGTGTTTGTGTGAGGATGTGTGTGTGTATGTGTGTTTGTGTGTGTGTTTGTATATGTGTGTATATTTGTGTGTGTTTGTATATGTGTGTGTTTTTGTGTGTGTTTGTATATGTGTGTTTGTATGTGTGTGTGTATTTGTGTGTATATTTGTGTATGTGTGTGTGTTTGTATGTGTGTATATTTGTGTGTGTTTGTGTGTGTGTGTGTGTTTTGTATGTGTGTGTGCGAGCGTATGTGTGTATTTCTGTTAATCAACAGTTAAAATTTATTTTATTTTGTTTATGAATCTTTCAAAATTTTGCTCTCTCTCTCTCTCTCTCTCTCTCTCTCTCTCTCTCTCTCTCTCTCTCTCTCAAAAATACAGTCGCAGAGAATACACAGTAGTAGAAGAAGTAGCATAGTAACAGTAATAGTTGTAGTAGTAGTAGTAGTAGTAATTATATGTTTGTGTGTATGTACGTATGTTTGTGTATTTGTATGTATGCAAGCTGGTTTCACTGTGCCACTGAGAGAGAGATAGAGAGAGAGAGAGAGAGAGAGAGAGAGAGAGAGAGAGAGAGAGAGAGAGAGAGAGAGATTTAAAAAAATATAGCAAAGATATATAAATAAATAAATAAGTAAATAAGTAAGTAAGTAAATAAATAAGTAAATAAGGTGTGACACGGCTGATCGCTCATGACAAACATTTCAGCTGGTGTAAGCGACCGCGTTACTGACTGAATCCGAACTGCTTGTCAGCCGAAAAGAAAAGAAACGAAAGAAAAAACACAAATAACTGCCTTCAAAACAGTCTTAAATGGAAAAAAAAAAAAAAAAAAAAAAACTTTTACGATATTAAACCCTTTTTATCTTTCAGTGTCGCGACAGACCTAACACGTCGGCCGATTTTAAAATTTTGATTTTTGCACATTTTTATTTTCCATTTATTTCTTCTTCTTAAAAAAAAAAAAAAAAAAAAAAGAAAAAAAAAAATCAAAAAGAAAAAAGAAAAGAAGAAAATTTTATTTTTTTATTTTTTTTACGCTCTCTTTCTTTCACTTAGCTGCCTCGTATTTCTGAAGCAGACGTGTTGTCTTCGTCTAACAGTACACCTAACATTAAGTCTCATCCCACGTCTCTTTCCCGCTCATTTTCTCAGTAATAAACATCTCGCGCAGCACCAGTCGAGTCTTCCTGGTCTCGCGCTAACAAACACCGTTCATTAGCCGCGCCGGCACCATAACAACCCGCCACGAGTCTGCTGCACTAGCGAGCCATAAACGATCGCCAATCATAAAACTGCCCTCCGCGCCTTCAAAACGATCTGCAATTTCATATTGAACGATTCGCCAGATCCCCGCGGCCTGCGGCAGATCGCGCGCGGCTTTCCCCGGAACGCACAAAACACCATTAACGCGAAGCCAATCCATCAGCCGACTACTCCGTGCAATTTCCCGCTATTTTTCCCTCCGCCCGCCCGTGCCAATCATGACGTAAAAGCTCAGCGCGCGCGGACGATCGACCGCTTTCTCGATGCTTTGCTGCGCCCTTTTGTTCGTTTCCTGCGAGCGGAGGCGCTCTGCTATGAATCACCTGCAGCCAAATAACACGTATGGCTTCGCTTGCGTTGTGATTATATTCTCGTCTATGATTTTTTTTTTTTTTTTTTTTTTTTTTCAAATGTCGTTGTGGGTTGGTAGAGGACGTAGTGAAGCGAAAGCTGAGCATGCAAATGGTATCGATCCGACATAAGAAATTTTAAACTTGGTTGATGGATGTCTGAAAAAAGAGAGAGAGAAAAAAAAAAAAGAAAGAAAGATTCTGCGTGATATTTTTCGTTTTTCCATGGTGCTTTCCTTCTTAACTTCATTCCTGAATCTGTAGTGGTTTTCTAATACTATTAACTTTTTCTTTCTTGTTTCTCCTTGTCTTGTAATTCATTATTTCTTTACGTTTTTACTGTAGGAATCATTTGTAGAAATGCCCCCATCTCTCTCTCTCTCTCTCTCTCTCTCTCTCTCTCTCTCTCTCTCTCTCTCTCTCTCTCTCTCTCTCTCTCTCTCTCTCTCTCTCAATGTATAATATTACCATATCTATCCTCGATTTGGCGAAGTCATTTCACCAATAAATAAGGAAAAATAAATACATTTTAAAACCTCGTTTTACAGTCACCTTCCCACATTGCACCACTGAACCTCAAAACCTAATTGTCGCATGCTACCTCATGCGTTGATCTGTTAATTTGAAATCTTACTTGTAAGATCGCCGCAGAATTTCGCCTGTTTAGGAAAACATCTATCTGGATTGTCAACCGCTTCCACCATTTGACGAAAACTTATCGCTTTATTCCCTGGAAATCCTTCCACCTCCTTTACTGGGAACGGAAATTAGATAAGTTTTGCATATTCATGAGAAGCCGCCAGGAGATGAGAAAGAAATACATGAGTTAACTTCACCAAATTGATTACTGATATGATTACGTCACATCGTGTGTTCTCTCTCTCTCTCTCTCTCTCTCTCTCTCTCTCTCTCTCTCTCTCTCTCTCTCTCTCTCTCTCTCTCTCTCTCTCTCTCTCTCTCTCTCTCTATGTCTATCTTTCTTTTTCTCTTCTCTCTCGCTCTTACTCTGTTTTGTCTCCAGTTTTGTCCTCTCTCTCTCGTTTATTATGTTTCTTTCTTCTTTCTATCCATATTCTCCTAATCTTGATTTTTATTCGTTCTCATTATTTTTATTTGTATTTCCTTCTCTCATTTTATTTCTTTAGAACCACGAGTAGAATTTTTTTTCTTTACATTTATGTATGTTAATACAAATAAATATCTGCACTTTTTGTTTATGCACACGTACACAAATCATTGCAATTATCATTAACGTATCTATCTCATCATCATCTTAATCATCACATATCGTCATCATTACCTTCAACATTATCATCTCAAAATCATCATCATCATCATTACATCATCTCGTCCATCTTTAACATCATTACCGTCATAAAAACAACAATATCTTTATTATCATCATCTTCAAACAGAACCGCCGTCTACTTACTGTATTTAAATATTTCACACTGATGTGTTTTTTTTCTGTTCTCTGGTTCAGCGGTTGGGCGAGCGGGCGAGCGAGGTAGTTGAAAGTCGATTTTTGGAGAAATGGCCCGCGGAGGCTTCGCGTCGTAATTGGATCGCTGCAGTTAGCGCGGACCAAAGTAAGCCGGGATACTTAGCACTGGATTAGTGTCCGCTCAGTGACGTCGAGCAGCACAGCGTGAACAGAGGGGACGGTGTACACAGACACACCAGGGAGAAATCTCAACACACGCACACACACTGACACACATACATACACATATATACACACACAGACACACACACACATACTGACACACACACAGACACACACACACACACTGACACACACACAGACACATATACACATACACACAACCACACACACACATACACATTCACACACACTGACACACATACACCATACACACATCACATTTCATATACTCATACAAACACACAAACACAAACACACACATCACATACACAAACACAAACACACACATCACATACACACACACACATTCTCACAAAAGATAAACAATCTAGCAATCTCACATTTATTTACATACACAATAACACTATATAAAAAAAATCCCATCACAGCCAGAAAGCAAAATATTTACATATAAAACAATAATAAAAACCACACACTCACCTCAAAACAGACACACTCACCCCAAAACAGACACACTCACCTCAAAACAGACACATTCACCCCAAAACAGAAACATTCACCCCAAAACAGACATAACCACCTCAAAAGAGACACACTCACGCAAAACAGACATATTCACCCCAAAACAGACACAATCACCCCAAAACAGACACACTCACGCCAAAACAGACACATTCACCCAAAAGACACACTCATCCCAAACAGGCACAGTCACCCCAAAACAGACACACTCACGAACCTATGTACCTTCTGACTACCTACCTGCCTACGTGCAAACACTCACACAGACACACACACATTCACACTTACATACGCAAACACACAAACACACATAAACACTTTAAACACGTAAAACTACGTACAAAGATACGCACCCTACACGCACACAACATAACTGTAATTACACACACCACGCTGTCGTCGTAAAGAATAATGAATCTGCTGCTGCTGTTGTAGCGTGACGCGGTCGCAGACATCGACGCGCGGGGGAACGCTGACTGTTACGTGCGGCTATTACAAACCTCGCGGGAAACTGCGGGATCGATAAGGGTCACAGCTGAGACAGAACTTGATAATGGCCGCCCGATTAGCCTCGCTGTGTCCACCATCAGCGAGACAGCGCGCGAGGTAAACCCGCGGAGAGAAACCTCCGTCGATAGCCCGCCTCGTGTCCGCGGTCACGTGACAGAGCGGCTTTGTTGATCGAATGAACCAATCTAGATTTGGACGTAATCTCTCTTTCTCTCCGTCTCTCTCTCTCGCCATCACTGTTTCGATCTCTCTCTCTCTCTCTCTCTCTCTCTCTCTCTCTCTCTCTCTCTCTCTCTCTCTTTCTCTCTCTCTGTATGTTTCTATATATCACTTTTCTCTCTGTCTTCTCTTCTGTTCTGTTCTCCCTGCTCTCTCTCTCTCCATCACTGTTTCTCTCTCTCTCTCTCTCTCTCTCTCTCTCTCTCTCTCTCTCTCTCTCTCTCTCTCTCTCTCTCTCTCTTTTCTCTCTCATATTGTTTATCTATTGTTTTTCCTTAAATCTTCTTCTTTGTCATTATTTCTTTTTCGTCAATTTAAAATTTTATCTCTTATTATTATTCTTTATTCTTCAATTTGAAAATATTAAAAATACACCTATATATAAATATATAAGTCAATGTCTGACCCCATGTTAGCTGTGCTTGAATCTCTGAAAACGAACATAATTATGTAGAACGTTGATATATATGACGTAATTAATATTATACCTGGTTGAGATATTTAGCGTGTAATTCTTTCTTGTATTAAAAAAAAATATAAAACACACTAACTGAAATCGGCGGATCCTCCGCGGAGATTCGAACTTGCGACTCACTGCAGCATCTTCCTAAAGCGTTCTTGCTCTGTTCGAAGAGAAGTTAAATAAAGTTAGAATGTTCTAATACAATTATAGCCACCGTGAATTACACACAACGGAAAATACTAAACAAAATTTATATTTAGACTCTTTCCTCAGAAAGCAATAAGACTGAAAAACAACGACGCCAGCATAATGATATCCAGGAAAAGGGAGAAAAACGAGAAAAGATGAAAAAAAAAAAAAAAAAAAAAAAAAAGGAAGAAAAAAAAAAAAAAAAGAAGAAGAAGAAAGAAAGAAAGAAAAAGGAAAGAATTGCTCATTACCACTCCGGCACGGCGATTTCGCGGACGCCATATTAAAACTCCCTGGCGGGTATTTTCGCTGACGTCACGTCCGCTGGCAGCAGGATTCTCGCGGATCGTCAATAATGGATAGGCAGATTAAGCGGCAAGTCCCTGGAAACGAACGAAGCGCAGAATAAAGCCTTCTGATGAATTGTGGCTCCAGGCGGTGCGTGAAGTGTTAATATGACGACGGAAAAATTGCATTACGGCCGACAACAATGGAAGTAAACTAGCCTCGCCAAGACCGGTCGATTTTTGAGGCTTAATGCAGTTTTGTCTTGTTCGTGCGTTCGTATATTACAACAAAACCGATATATATATGTATATATATATATATGTATTATAGACCAGTGTATGTGGGTGTGCACTGGGTATCACGTTATGTGTACGGGGGTGGGGTCGTGTGGATGTTTGGGTGGAGGTGTGGATATGCTTTTTATATTGTTCACTGGAAAGAAAAAAAACCCCACAATAATAAAAGCAAAATATTAGTTGTTTTCATCGTTAGTAAATAAATAAATAACAATATATGTATTGTCTTTGATGTGTGTTTGTGTGTATGTATGTGTACACACACACACACAAACATATATCATATTGAAAAAACAACGATAATGACACTGGTGTAGACATATACTGATGGATGAAATGTCTGCAGATCAAGACCATTATAACATGTACCTATATAATTTAGTTACGCAATTAAATAATGTCAGGGAGTTTAAAAATATGAAACCAAAATAACATAAAAAATATAAAAAAATCAGTTACAGTCATGCGATCCTTTTTGACTGAACATTCGTTATTTATTATTATTATTGTTGTTGTTGTTGTTGTTGTAATATCAGTATAATAATAACAGAATTATCAGTTGTTTAGAGGAGAGAGAAAGAGAGAAAGACAGAGAGAGAGAGAGAGAGAGAGAGAGAGAGAGAGAGAGAGAGAGAGAGAGAGAGAGAGAGAGAGAGAGAGAGACTGAGATTACATGCAGTATTTAAAATTAAAACTAAAATACAAGAGTGTACCCAGTCTAGTGTGTTTTAAAACTGTCACGCGAGGACCTCTCTGTAAGCTCGGCTGGGTTCGCGCCTGTTGTGAAATACGAGGAAACGTTCGATATCGTGTTGAACTCGGCTGAGCGCGGTATCGGCTAATCGCCGTCACATAATGGATTATTTTTACTTCTCCGTCGTCTCGACTAGCCTTTCCTTTTCAATTTGTTTCCGAGTTTCCTACCCAGCCTCGGTTCACCGCCATTGACCTGGACAGGATATTTCAGCGCCTCATTCGCAGTTTGGATCTCTAATATCGACACGTAATTACACTCCGCGTTTTCATGCCCTTTTCTTTCTTTCTCTCTCGCTCTTATTGTTAATATGTCTGGGTGTATGTAAATGTGTTAGTATCTGCGTACTTCTCTCTCTCTCTCTCTCTCTCTCTCTCTCTCTCTCTCTCTCTCTCTCTCTCTCTCTCTCTCTCTCTCTCTCTCTCTCTCTCTCTCTCTCTCTCTCTCTCTCTCTCTCTCTGCTGTGTACAGTCACTGATGGATCTCAGATGTTCTGTATTACTTATATTTTATATCGCTGTCTGATGTGAGACGCAGTTACTAGCTGTCAGTTTCTTTTAAAGATGTTTTTTATTTTTTATTACTGACATCGTATTTTTTTATCATGTTTTTATGAAGCAAAATAATAAAAATAATGATAATAACAACGATTTTAAAGTAATAAAAATACCAACAATAATACTAAAATAATATAAAACCAGTGACAACAACAACAACAACAACAACAACAACAATAAAAATAATGAAAATAATAATAATCCACACGTAACTGCTGATTGAATATTTAGTTTTTTTTCAAATCTCTGTTTTGCACACACACACACACACACACACACACACACACACACACACACACACACACACACACACACACACACACACACACATACATATTTAGACACACAAACACACATGCACAAAGAATGCAAACTCAGTTCAGGTACAAACAGAAACTCAGACATTTGTGAATTTTTCACGGAATTGCACCACGACTTTGAAAACTTTTGAATCTAGAAATGCTGAGACACCGAGCCCCACGTCTATTTACAACGTTAATTTTAAAATGACAGAGCAGTTTATCTTGTTTATTTAATCAAAATCCTAAACTGTGAAACTTAATCCGCCATCTCCCTCAAAATTACATGGTACGTCCCTGGTAACAAATCGCCCAGGGCGGATCTTTTGAAAGGTGTCGTCCTCGCATTCATATCCGGCTTTTTGCTGTTCGGATGTGATGGATTTGTCTTTTGTTGTATCTTCCATCCCCTTTGTAGCCAGTCTCAGTTACGAAAGCCAAAAGAAAAAAAAAAAAATAAAATAAAAGAATAAAAGAGAGAGAGAGAAATAAAAGCAAATGAAAAGAAAGAAAAGGTAATAATAATAATAACAAAAATTAATAATAAATAAATAAATAAATAAATAATATATAAAACAGATCAAAACAAAAAAAAAAAAAAAAAAAAAACGCAAAAAAAAAAGAAGAAAGAAAAAAAGAAAAAACTAACAAAAATAGATAATAATAATAAAAATAAATACATAAATTTTTAAAATTAAAATTTTTAGAAATAAAAAAAAGTAATAATAAATTGTACGAAGAGAAATGATAATAATAAAAAGCCTTCCCTCTGTGGCGCGGTGTAAATATACTAGTCTGCAGTTCGCTCTGATTTGCGCGCACTATTTGATTTCACCGAGTCAACACCGCTCCTGAAACCTCTGGCCCTTTTGTGTACACAGAGCGCGCGCAATAATACATTCGCCCTGAAATTTAATATCGACGCCTTCTGAAGAATAACTGAGATATTCTCCGTGCTTCAGTCTACGCGGAGCCTCGCCTTCTTGCGGTCTCGTGCCTCTGAACTAATTATCTGTCGCATGCACGCGCTAACTCATTACTCAGTTGGCCCGTTTTATCTGAACGAATTTATTAATCTGATCAGACAGCTTGGCAAGAAAAGCCCGCCGCAATCGGCTTAGCTCGGAGCGCGGCAGACTGCGAGCACGACGTCTTGGTTGCACGCCACGACGTGCCGCAGTTTTCTGGAAAATGTAAACCAGAACACGAAGCTGTCAGAGTCGTCTGCGCTGACGTCTTCGCAATTCTACAACAACCATCTCTGCATTCTAAATAGTTTCAGTTTATAATTCCTCAATAACAACAACTCGGTTGCTACTGTTACAACAACTCAACTACAACAGCTACTGCTGCTGCAACAATAACATATTAATACCACTGCTGAAGCATCTACAACAACAGCAACGACTGCTTCTGCTTCCATTACTGCTATTGTTACTGCTGAAGCTGCATCAACAGCTATTACTTCTACTACTACTACTACTACTACTACTACTACTACTACTACTACTACTACAATTACCAGTGACACCAACAGCAATGTGTACTGTAACAGCTGTTGCTTTTACTACTGCTTACAACTGCTACTATTATCACCAACAACAGCAACAGCAACAACGAAAGTAGCTAGTTATTACTACTCATTTTCGAAGCAATACAAGTTTATTTCCATTGACATAAACGAAGAGAACAGACTGCTGAACTACAAATAAACAATATGATATGGTATAAAAATAATACAATACAATACAATACAATACAAGATAATATAATGCTATACAACCCAGAACAATATAAGAACGCAGAAAAAACATAATAACATAAGAAAAATATTTTAAAACATATTATAAAAATAAATATATAAATATTATAGTTTATCGCCTGTGTTTGTTCAGGTTAAGCAGACAATGGAATACACGTGGTTACCTTAGCGCACTAAACGTAATTACATAAGAAAAAACCCATGAAATATATTTGTAATAGTTGAAAAGACATGAAAAATACACCATATGTCACAAAAAATTACAGTTTACTTGAAAAGTGGGGGAAAAAATAAATTAATGTTGTTTGATAAAGGTTTTCAAACAAGCTGTTACCTTTCCATTTTTATCTTCCTTCGCACAACAGTAACAACAGCAGCAGCACCATCATCATCGACAACAAAACATATCACCAACCATAACATCAACAGTGATAATAACATTATCAACAACAGCGCCCACAACAACAATGATACAACAACGGCAAAAAAAAATCATCATTACCAACGACAATAATTACAAAATGAACAACACAAAAGCAGCAGCAACAACAACAATCGAAACGCCTAAGAATTTAAAAAATGTTCCGTTTATTTTTCTTCTTCTCACTCATCATCATCATTATCATCATCTCCGTCTTCTTATTATTATTAGACTGAAGAAGAAGAACGTTATGACGATGATGACGATGCTGATGCAGATGATGAAATAAGAACAACGTTTTAAAATAAAAGCAATCGGTTATTTCGTTTCTGCTGTAAACTTGCGGTTAGTAGAACTGACTGTATATCGTTATTGATCACGAACTGCCGCAAAGAACAACAACAAATAAAAAAAAAAAAAAAAAAGTAAAATAAAATAAAATAACCCACAAAAACAACAACAACAAACTAAACAACTAAAAAAAAAAAAAAAAAAAAAAAAGAAAAAAAAAAAAAGAAATAAAAAAAAAAAAAAAAAAAAAAAAGAAAGAAAAAAAAGAAATGGCGTAACACGCGAGTGAAGCATTAAGGCGACTGCTATTAAACAGCCCGCTGCCAATAATTTTGTAATCTTTATCGCTCTCTTCCTATACAATAAAAGCTCGGTCGATCTCGCAGATTACGAGATCTCGTCATGCACGAGTTGAAACGAAAGCGGTTATTGCGCGGGGCGACGTTACGTCAACAAGACGCGATCACGAGAGGACTGGCGCGCCACCTCGTGCACACGACACTTCATTTTATGCGTCTGAGCACGAACTTGTAATAGGCTCTGCTGGACGCTCTCGGGGTTGTAAGATCGATACCCCTTAATGGAGTCATTATTATTGTCATTATTATTATTATTATTATTATTATTATTATTATTATTATTATTATTATTGAGTAGTATTTTTTCATTTTCATTTTTTTTTATTATATGCATATTATTTTAAAAGTTTATTATTAGTGCTGTTGTTGTTGTAGTAGTAGTAGTTATTATTATTATTATTATTATTATTATTATTATTATTATTATTATTGAGTAGTATTTTTAAATTTGTTATTATATGCATTATTATTTTAAAACTATTGTTAGTGTTATTGTTGCTCTTGTTGTTATTATTATTATTAGTAGTAGTAGTAGTAGTACTAGCAGTAGTAGTTGAAGTAATAGTTCTGTATTACTCAATAGTAGTTGTTATTATTATTGTATTGTTATTATTTTATTAACAGTAGTAGTAATGTAGTAGTATAGTAATAGTAGTGTAGTAGTAGTAGTATAGTAGTAGTAGTAGTAGTATAGGTGTAGTAGTGTAGTAGTGGTAGTGTAGTAGTAGTAGTAGGAGTCGTGTAGTAGTAGTAGTATAATAGTGTAGTAGTGTAGTAGTAGTATACTTTTGTAATAGTGTAGTAGTAGTAGTAGTGTAGTAGTGTAGTAGTAGTATAATTTTGTAATAGTGTAGTAGTAGTAGTAGTATAATAGTGTATTAGTGTAGTAGTAGTAGTAGTAGTACTAGCAGTAGTAGTTGAAGTAATAGTTCTGTATTACTCAATAGTAGTTGTTATTGTTATTATTTTTATTAATAGTAGTAGTAGTAATGTAGTAGTTGTATAGTAGTAGTAGTAGTGTAGTAGTAGTAGTAGTATAGGTGTAGTAGTGTAGTAGTAGTAGTGGTAGTGTAGTAGAACTATTGTTGCTATTCTGTTGTTAATTTTTGACCTTTTCCCCCACGTGTTCATCTCTTCAACTCCAGAGCAAAGAGTTAACTAGTGACTCTGTACTCCCTCCCAGCCAGCCGCACGTGGCCTTAACCGTGCGATATCATGACGTAATATAACACAACATGACGTAATATAACACAGCATGACGTAGTATCATAACATAGCAAAACACAACATAAAATAACATAGCATCTTCAATATAATATAATATAATATAATACAATACAACTAACGTAACGTAATGTAAAGTAACGCAACGTAAAGTAACGTAATGTAATAAATGTAGATGTGTAAAATACCACACTATACAATCAGACAGTGCTGGAGATCTGGGATGGGAAAGGTTTTTAAATTGTATTCAGTGAACACTGCAATAAGCGACGTCTTCGTTGATGTCTGCTATTATACAGGGTGTGGGTGGTCTGTTTTAGAAACCAGTAAAGTCCAGTATCACACAGGGACAGCGTTACGCTCCAGGAATAGACGTAGTCCGTCTATGACGTCAACAGTGGCGTCTGCCGCACTGTGTTATTATCATCATCATCATGGGCGGGTCTAGGGGGTCTCCTTCTTTTATCCGGTCCAAATTGTTTAAGTTTAAATTTTCTTTCTTTTCTTATTAATGACACACACACACACACACACACACACAACGATAATAATTAAATCTTGACAATTTTCGTGATAATTATGGTATACCCTCTTTGTGAAATTCTGGATATGGCCCTAATTATGATAAAAAAAAAAAAAAAAAATAATAATAATAATAATAATAATAATAATAATAAATAAATAAATATATAAATAAATAAATAAAGAAGAAGAAAAACAAAAGTAGTTATTTGCGTAAATGAAGGTTTTAAGGTATAGGATTAAAAGACTGGCTGATTTAAAAGATAAATACCTTCTGATGTGCCTCTTGTGTTAGTTATCTGTACTTCAGAAAGCTTCACGATGATTTGCACGATTTGTCCCTGCATCTGCTACTTCTTCTGACTTCTCAAAAAAGAAATAAAGGCAGAAGAAGAAAAAAAAAAAAAACAGAAAGAAGGAAAAAGGCCGTATTATGCAGTCATAAATTTAGCCTGACGTGTCATATATAACTACTACGTATCGGCGTTATCGAAATATATCGTCTGCTCTGTTAAAAAAAAAAAAAAAAAAAAAAAAAAAAAAAAAAAGTTCGGCGGCGGACTTAGTGAAATAAACACCTACGCAACACGCGACAGCAGACGGCAATAAACCGGCTGGTTCTTTCAACAAACAAAATCTTGCCTGCTACGTGCTTTACCTTCGTCTATCGGCGCGCGGTTTGTTGGTGTTAAGGGCGACACCTCGTAGCAGACGATAGTATCTCGCTCTCGGAACGAGGAACAGATTTCAGCTCCGGGCCCGTAAAGCCGAGGCGCAACTGGCTCGGTAATTGACATCTGGGGAAAATTATATCGCACGTTCGGTTGATTACGCTATGGCAAAAATGCTTGAATTCTTTTGAGTGTATAATTTACTGTGAAGCAGTTTGGGCGAATCGTTGGATGAGATGGTGCGATAGTGGCGAGCGAACGCTGCACGTAGCGCAGTGACGCGCTTCTTTCTGAGGGCTGAACACACGTGTTTTCGTGATTTATCTAATTTCGGTCTGTGGCTGGCGGCTTTTTTTTTCTTTCTTTCTTTCTTTCTTTCTTCTTATACAGTTTTTTTTTTTTTTTTTTTTTGCGTTTCTGAAATGTCCTTTAAGTGTCAAGTCTTAACATGTGGACACATCTGAACAAACACAGAGTCAAATTAAAAACACAATAAATAAAAACAAGTCCTGAAGAAACGGAGAGACAGAAAAAAAAAAAAAAAAAAGGAAGAAAAGGAAAACACAAGCATGAAAAAACAAAGATGGCCACCAAGTACAGTTCGCGGTTTTACCTCTCGTTATTTAAAATCCCCGGGATACGATCTTAAAGTTGTACGTAAGCTAGACGCGAAACTGTAGTTAACACCAGAACATTTTTAATATGTTATTAATGACTTAATATCAACCATCTCGGACCAGTTAGTAAGAACTAAATTAAAAAGAAATTATTATACAGTAAAATACAGCACATTAACAAGAACATTTAAAAAAAAAAGACTTGAATACGTAATTAATGCTTTATTTTATTTGTCTATGAATCTCTTTCTCCATCAGGCTCAGTTTCATTCTCTCTCTGTCTGTCTATCTCTCTCTGTCTGTCTGTCTGTCTGTCTGTCTGTCTCTCTCTCTCTCTCTCTCTCTCTCTCTCTCTCTCTCTCTCTCTCTCTCTCTCTCTCTCTGTGTGTGTGTGTGTGTGTGTGTGTGTGTGTGTGTGTGTGTACAACAAAACTTACAGGAAACAGGAAAGGTTTAAATACAGTACAGTACGTTATTAATATTTTATGATCTGTAGCTTATTCGCATGTACCAGTATTCGTAACCCGAGGAGAGTATGTAGCAAGGAGCTGGTCTAACTACAGGCAGAGTTAAAACAAACTATTACATGCGCTGTTCCTTCTGCTTACGTCGTCTGGCAAATGATAACATATGGCGATGGTTTGCTTTGAACACAGTTGTCTTAGGTTTTCTTATGTACATGTCTGGTGCATAGAGTAGCTAGCTATACATGATTACGTTTACACACTTACACACACACACACACACACACACATATATATAAATACGTGTGTGTGTGTAACGATTAATACATAATACTGAGTTATCGAAAAAAAAAATAATAAACAAACAAACAAACAAACATTCACCTTAACGAGGAAATTAAGAGCAACAACCGCATAAACCAGCTAAAAAAAAAAAATAATAATAAAATAATAATAATAATAATAATAATAATAATAATAATAATAATAATAAAATTAATAAAAATTAAAAAAATGAAAGGAAGAAAGAAGAAAAACAAGAAAGAATGCTAACGATACAAGAGCTATGCGGATATTGCGAGACAGAACTATTTATATGCAAATCTTACGTACGATTCTTTTTAAATCGCCTTGCACTCGCTCGTCTCCCATACATCAAACGAAACTTAACTTGACGATCGTCAGGAAATGTCTCGCGTTAGGCTCGGAGTTTTGTTCGCTCAAACTCATAATGCGGCCGTTTCTCAGAATTTTATTCACAGCGGAAGCTTCTTGACGTGCGAAATCGAATGCGCATGACTGTGACGCACTTAAAGCCAGTCCACTGAACCTCTGCGTCCAGTCATCAAACTGAACAACTTGAGCGGTAAATAGCCGGATTAAAAAGTGTAAGTGTGAACCTAATCTAATTTTTATGGTTATAATTATAGCTTCACAAGATCCCGGAGCCTTTATTTTTTTAAAATTTTAATTTTTATTTTTTACTTAAATGGGATGTTACACAGAGACCCCAATAAAATGAACACACAAATGAAACTACTTATTTCTTGCTCAACAAAAAAATCCCCCAAAAACACACGCATACACTCACTCACGTACACGTCAACCGCAGTGAAAATGGCCGTGGCGCAGTGCAAACTGGGATAGCTCACACAAACTGCTAACGTCGGTGACAAAACCTATTGAAATTACTAACGAATACAGTTACTGATATATGTATCTCTGAACAACGTTGGTGCTACATGAGCGTAGTCGATGCGACTATTTCAGGACGACTGAATCGAGGTTTATCTTTGCGAGGAGGGCTGTGTAAACAAAACGGTGTCAAACGGTGCGCTGAGCCCAGTGGAGTGTCACGATTGAGTTTGTAGGTGATCTATACCTGGATACACCAACAAACACACTGGACCACCTCGAATAGCTGCAAACACCAGCCTGTGCTGCTGCTATTTATAGACACCACCAGAATTAATTCTACTTTATTAATGCAAAAAATGTGTAAACCTCTGTATAACTGTGTAATGCAAACCTCTGTATAACTGTGTAATGCAAACCTCTGTATAACTGTGTAATGCAAACCTCTGTATAACTGTGTAATGTAAACCTCTGTATAACTGTGTAATGCAAACCTCTGTATAACTGTGTAATGCGAACCTCTGTATAACTGTGTAATGCAAACCTCTGTATAACTGTGTAATATAAACCTCGGTATAACTGTGTAATATAAACCTCGGTATAACTGTGTAATGTAAACATCTGTGTAACTGTGTAATGTAAACCTCTGTGTAACTGCGGAGTGCAAACCTCTGTATAACTGTGTAATGTAAACCTCTGTGTAACTGTGTAATGTAAACCTCTGTGTAACTGTGTAATGTAAACCTCTGTATAACTGTGTAATGTAAACCTCTGTATAACTGTGTAATGTAAACCTCTGTGTAACTGTGTAATGTAAACCTCTGTGTAACTGTGTAATGTAAACCTCTGTGTAACTGCGGAGTGCAAACCTCTGTGTAACTGTGTAATGTAAACCTCTGTGTAACTGCGGAGGGCAAACCTCTGTATAACTGTGTAATGTAAACTTCTGTATAACAGTGTAGTGTAAACCTCTGTATAACTGTATAATATATAAACCTCTGTATAACTGTATAGTGTAAACCTCTGTATAACTGTGTAATGTAAACTTCTGTATAACTGTATAGTGTAAACCTCTGTATAACTGTGTAATGTAAACTTCTATATAACTGTGTAATGTAAACTTCTGTATAACTGTGTAATGTAAACTTCTGTATAACAGTGTAATGTAAACCTCTGTATAACTGTGTAATGTAAACCTCTGTATAACTGTGTAATGTAAACCTCTGTATAACTGTGTAATGTAAACCTCTGTATAACTGTGTAATGTAAACTTCTGTATAACTGTGTAATGTAAACCTCTGTATAACTGTGTAATGTAAACCTCTGTATAACTGTGTAATGTAAACCTCTGTGTAACTGTGTAATGTAAACCTCTGTGTAACTGCGGAGTGCAAACCTCTGTATAACTGTATAATGTAAACTTCTGTATAACTGTATAATATAAACCTCTGTATAACTGTGTAATGCAAACCTCTGTATAACTGTGTAATGTAAACTTCTGTATAACTGTGTAGTGTAAACCTCTGTATAACTGTATAATATAAACCTCTGTGTAACTGTATAATATAAACCTCTGTGTAACTGTATAATATAAACCTCTGTATAACTGTGTAATATAAACCTCTTTATAACTGTATAGTGTAAACTTGTGTATAACTGTATAGTGCAAACTTATGTAAAACTGTACAGTTTATTTATCATGGTTTTTTTCAAAGCTGCTAAACATAACCGCGGTATTAACTGCGCTTTCTACAAGTCGTTAACTTCACAGTGAGTAAAACAGATCGTGTCGTTTACAGTCTTTGCCTGCGCTGTTTAGTGTGTGTGAATGTGTGCTTACTGCGTCGTTCTGAATAATGATACCAGTGAGGATATTGCGAAAACGTTGACGTGTGTGAAGGGCCTAGCCTTTCTCGTGTCGGGTTTCATATATGTACCGAATTCAGTCACAACAGACAGACAGACAAACACACAGAGAGAGAGAGAGACATTAAATAAAGGAGCTTTGTGTTGCAGTCATGATTTGCACTGACTGGTCAGTGAAGGAGAGGATGTTTACTTCGCGAAAAATACCCTGATTGTAAATTATGAAATGTGTCTGTTTGTCTGTGTTGCTGTGTGTGTGTGTGTGTGTGTGTGTGTGGAATAAATGGTTACTTCGTAAGAGATTAGTTTTGTCCTGCGAAGGTTAGAATGATCGAATGTAGCGAGGCTGTGCCGATTTGCATTTGCAGTTCTACTGAGCAGGGTATAAAATAAACTAGTTCTGTAATAACAATAATTTAATTTAATAAAAACTGTTTTCAAAATGGACTTTTAAGATCTGAAGCAGCAATTTAGCACTAAAGGACAGTATAGGTGTATATTTCCTTTCGAGAAATATATATATATATATATCTATCTATGTATGTGTGTGTGTGTGTGTGTGTGTGTATAAAATATAGATAGATAGATAGACAGATAGATAGATATATACACACATACACACATACATACATATATACATACATACACGTATATGTATGTATTTTTATATAGTAAAACTTATAAAATGTTCCACTTCATAATTACTGAGAACATTTTGTTCAGAAACGGAAGTAAAAAGGTTATTAAAATGATGTAATCTAAAATAATGAGTTACAATGGGACCCGAGATACTTAAAACTACAAAACCTCTTATATCCTCCATTTAAAAAAAAAAAAAAAAACCTATTTTTAGTCTGAGAATGTTACCAGTTTTAGGGTCATAAGATATTAATGTCACCGAATAACTGCTTGTTTATTGCACTTTGTGAAACGTAAGTGTAATGTGTTCTCTCTCGAAACCACGAAACCCGTCGTTTCGGGAAAACTCGAGTGTCTGCGAGTAAACAGTGAGCAGACGAGAAGGTCAGGCGGCCGGCCATACGCAAGACGAATCGCTGGTGGTTAAAAACCAAACAAGTCCTAATATTCGTCGAAGCGTCAGACGAACCGCTTGTGGCTAAAGACTAAAAACGAGAGAGACTGCGAGTTCGCCCATGCGTCAGACGAACCGCCGATTGCTACAGGCGTACACATTTGTGTTTTGTGTGTTTTTTTTTCTTTTCTCTTTTCTTAGATAAAAACATTTCGTTTGGGGGCGTCTTTCGTTTCTAAGCCACGTCACGTTCTGTCGCTTTATTTTCCCGTCAGGCTAGCGAGCAGTAGTCTTAGTTCTATTCTTCGTCTCCTCCTTCTTTCTTCTTCTTTTCTTTTCTTTTTTGTTTTCTTTTATTTTGTTTGTAATTTTTTTTTTTTTTTTTTTTTTATTCCCTTCAGTGTCGTTGTCCCGTGACGCGGAGCTCGGTGTTACAGCAGCGTCATTGTCAACGTCTCGTCCGACGGATCAGGATTTCGTTTACTCTGATCTCCCGAACGAGCGAAATGGCTAAACCAACAAAGGACAAGCGCTCGGGAAATTGATAGTCTTTATGCTGACCTTCGCCCTCGCCTTTAAAGCAAGGCAGACACTGGGCCGCAGCGAGCGAGAGAGATAATACACAACGGGGAAAGGGAGAGGAATGCTTCAGAATTCCTCACAAAACGGGTCAGTTTTTCCACCGCCGCGGCGCTTACGCTGGAGCGATTTACATAAATTAGAATGACGGCCCCGCACCTTGCCTGACACATGACACGTGAACGCCGACAAAACTAATATCCGTCCCCGCTGGTAGTTTCAACAACATGACGTCGCCGCGTGCTGCCTTTCTCAGAAGCGATGCCTCGACTTCCATTATGGCCTCCGAGAACGCAGCACAAAGCGCGCGAGGTTTAGCGCTGCCTGCCTAACGCCGCCACCACCATAACCACCACCACGACGGGTGTTTTTTTTATTGTTGTAAAATCCAGGCGCCACCCTACAGCAACAACAATAATCATTAATTCACCAGCATGCAAAACACTTCGGTGACCTTGGTGACGGAACAGTGGCGACGCCTGGAAGGCTGGTTGGCTGGGTTCTCGGATCGCACCCTCTGACTGACTGTTCCGCTGTTGTAATTAGCTCAGTAATCTCCCGCCCTCGGCTCACGGCTCGACGGTTCTGTCTCTACGTCACACGTCTCTCTGTACGTCTTTGCGATGTCGTGACTGCACTCACACCTTTAGTCTGCTGATGCGTCAGATCTGCTAAAACTGGTTTCTCTAACCATCTAACATGCTAACAGCAACTTGGACCCACAGTCAGGATTCTGGATTGCTTGGTCGAAGCAGAGGTATTCTTTCGCTCCATGGTCTAGAACCGCATCTGTTATTGGTATAACAGAATGAATGAATGAATGAATGAATGAATGAATGAATAATGAATAAAAAATAAGCAAAATAAGTAGGTAAGTAAGTAAGTTAAGTAAGTAAGTAAGTAAGTAAGTAAATATGGATATCAGAACACCAAATAATATCTTGTTCTACAACATCCCAGAAAACTGCAGGAAGAAAATGTCAGAATATTTTTTTCATATTAAACTCGTCTCTTGCCCTGAAAATCTGCTGTCAATACGCCATCCTTAGACGCACTGGGACACCAAACCCTCTTTTCAGAATGCTTTTACGATTACCATCAAGAGTTCTTTTTATTCGTGTCTCTCCATAAATATTACAGCCTTGACAAGCCATCCCGCGGCAGAAACTGAAACGAGAGTAATGACTCCACAGTCAAACTTTCTCGTCACAAAACCGCTATCTGTTACACTTAATACCCTACATGTCTCACCGAGAGAAAAATATATTCCAATTTTTTAAAACTTTTTAATATTTTTGTCCCTAATTTCAAGAGATATTCACGTCTGAAATCGTGCTCTGGTAAAGGTTTTATTTTTTTACTTTTTTTGGCTTAGCCATCCTCCAAAACGAGCGAACATAAAGAACTCTGACCAATTGTCTTAACGTACGACTAACCGTTGTCACTTATCTCATTCCCCAATCAGTCCCGCTAATGAATCCGTACGTCCAGATATGCAATCTGCGAGTAAAATCCGGCTAATCTGCAACTGCTGATATCTCGTGTACTCGTTAAACCACGTGATCGGAATCTCTTGGTTCTGGGATCGAATTTCTCGCACCGACACCCATACACAGCTGAGAAGTCTGTTTTCACGTTCATTTAATGAATCCGAATACTTTGAACTGAAACCTTTGGGTTAGTACCAGTCTATAGTCATTAAAACATATCATTAATGCTCGACACAACAGATATACATTTGGATATACATATATCACGCATAATCATCACACATATTCACGCAGACACACACACACACACACACACACACACACACACACACACACACATACGCATTTGATAAGTCATTTCTACTGGCCGGAACGGGGAAAATTAATCCTGTTCAGTTGCTCTGACCACTGAGCCAGACTGATCTGTGAACACTGAAGTAAACTGAACACAATGAATTATTTTTATAACTGCTGGCTACTAAATCTGTATCTGGCTTATTCTGAGTTACGTGGAGGCGTTAAATCATCGAGTCGTCTTTTCTAACATACTAATCGTCTAACATACTAATCGTCTAACATACTAACACTTCTTTGAGAAGATAACCAAAACTTCTATAGTTATTCTGATGCGTGCTATTCTGTCTTTTCTGAGAAATTAAAAAGTTTTAAGTTATTTTATATGTCTGGCTGCTTCTTTAGTATGTATACTGATTGTTTTCGTCTCTCTCTCTCTCTCTCTCTCTCTCTCTCTCTCTCTCTCTCTCTCTCTCTCTCTCTCTCTCTCTCTCTCTCTCTCTCTCTCTCTCTTCTTCTTCTTCTTCTTCTTCTTCTTCTTCTTCTTCTTCATCTTCTTCTTCTTTTTCTTTTTCTTCTTCTTCTTCTTCAACTTTTTTCCTCCACCATTAAAAAAACTTTCATCATTCTTTTCTCATTTTTATTGCCCTATACAGTTTTCCGTATCAAAATAATTCGACTCAAGATAATTTGACGAACTGCAGGGAAACTGCAAGAAATTCACCAGAGTAACTAGTTCACTAACTTAATATCCAGAACACGCTTTAGATTAAACATTACAACTTCTGTATGAGACTTAATATCTCTCAAGATCCCTTGCTGCTATTAGGAAGAAAAAAAAAAAAAAAAAAAAAAAAAAAAAAAAATCTCTGTCTGTGGATTCAGCCGGTTTCCTCTCTCATGATACCATGAAAACTCAAACTCCAAGTATTTAAAAATTAATAACCGTTGATTTTAAATGTGTTGTGTTGTTGGTACACAAATGGAGATCGCAGATCCTTCTTCATAAATTCCGAAATACGAATCTTTTTTTTTTGGAGCGATCAGAAAACGAAATTGTGTATATTTTAGCTGGTTCAGCATATACAAACTTTATTTCAACCAGAAAATTAGTAAAATTATTTTTATTAAAATACTTGCAGCCGTATATTAAATGCAAATAGCATTTTTAGACTTTATTCTCAAGCTATTTCGTCATATTCCAAAATCTCAAAAACCTCCTGACCCAACCACTTACGATAAGGAATCCTCATCCTCTGTTTATTCATACACTCAGTCACGTGATACAGGTAATCGGTGAGGTAAGTTATTGTTTTGCCATTCAGGTAGGTTACACGTCAAAGCGGCTTGCCATTCGATCAAGAAGTCAATCAATTTGTGCCTCAAATGGTAACACGAGTTACTTATAAAAATTAGCTCTCTGACGTACGCCTACAGAATCTAGACACGATTTAGCCAAACAGCCAAGCCAACTGCTTAATACTTAACTGTCTCACTAACTAACAGACCTGACAACAGTAATTAACCAAATGATAATTGGACAGCTTACAAGACAACGAGTAACATCGACCATCTTAAGAAAACAAAAAGAAAAAAAAAAAAAAAAAAAAAAAAAAAGAAAGAAACAGAGAAGAAAAAGGCAACTGGTGCTTGTTGATAGTTCTTCGTTTCGTTAGACTCGAACGTTCCGGGATCAAATCTCAACAGAGCACTCAATTTTACTATTCCGACAAAAACGGTAAAAATAACAGTAGTAGTATCTCTCTCCAACACCAACGTTTGCAATAACAATATCACTAAAAGTAATTATAACACTAACACTAACAATAATATCTTCATAACACCAGTACTAATAATATTAATATTATCACTAACATCACCATTAACACAAATACTAACAAAAATACTAACATCACCAGTAACACTAAAATTAATACTAAGACTAACATCACCATTAAAATTAACACTAATACTTAGACTAACAAAATACTAACACTAACAAAAACACTAACACTAATATTGAGATTAGATTCAACACTAAAACTAACATTTGACAAGTCCACCAAACATCCCAAGTTTTACTGAAAACTTAGGCTGGAACTGACAAAATAAAAATCCTGTTCCAGATAAGTTAATTGATAATTAACATTACACGTAGAATAACTCCTTAAACAAGTCCATAGAAGTACTTATTAGCAGCAAGCAATCTTTTATGTATTTCATAATAATAATAAAAAAATAAAAAATAAAAAATAAAAATAATAGTAGTAGTAGTAGTAATAATAGTAGTAGAAGTCGTAGTAGTAGTAGTAATAGTAGTAATCATAGTAGTAGTAGTGGTGGTAATTATAAAATACAAACATATATATAAGATGTAAAATTACAGATTTCATTTGATAGTCTCTAATTCAACGTAGATGGCGTTTTGCAGGTTTTATATTGATTGGAGATATTGGATTTTAAAATTCTCTCAACATAATTCACCAGTTATATATATATATATATATATATATATATATATCTTTCGGATGAATTACATAAAATTATACTGACTTGCACAAGCATGCATTATACATACAAACACAGTATATAATACAAACGCGCACTGACATACATACATATACACAAGCACACTTTAAGAAATACACTGATAAACAAACATACTCATATGCAAACTTACACAAATTACATCCATCCACACACAAACACACACACACACACACACACACACACACACAAACACATCAACACCCATTTTTTTTTTCTTACAGCGGTCGTGCTGTGCTGTACGTTAAAACGCGCACGTTTTGCACGGTCACACTGTAACACAAAAGACGTGGCGGCGTCTAACTTGAATCCTGGATACAGCGGGCCGTCTTTATCTAATCACTCGCGCTGAACTCGAGCCGCTAGAAATTATTACTTCCGTAGCAGCCGAACGAAACTGGCCTGCATGACAAAGGGCGGACCTTCAATTGATTTAGCTCCGATCTCGGCCGAGCGTTCCTCAGCGCGGCAGCCAATAACTCCCCAAGGAAAGCCGGCGAGTCGGCGACAGCACGGCAATCATTTCGAGGAACGTGCAGTTTATTGGGTCCCTGCTAATTATTCGCCAATCAATTCTGCAAGTTCAATCAAAAACGCCGGCAGCTTCCAAACTCGTTTTTGTTTTCGGCATTTCTCTGTCTCCAGCTTCATCTGTAAAGCTTGCAGCGCTGAAAAATGGGGTAGTAGGAGAGAAAGAAGAACGACACGCAGAGAAACGAAGAAGGAACAGAGAAGGTTTATATTTCAATGAATGTAGGAACGGCGGATAGAAAGAAGGAGGGAAAATAACAGAAAGGATAAAGAGAAAGACTGAATAACAGCAGTACTGCTAGTTTAAGGAAGGATAGAAAGAAGGACAAAAAAAAAAAAAAAAAAAAAAAAAAAAAAAGACTATAAAGACTGTAAAAGGTAGTTTCAGAATTGACCAGTGTACGAAATATATTTCAATTTTTTATATTTCTAAATTATTTAATTCTCTCCACTCCTTTCTTTCTCTCTGTGTTTCTAAAACGCCCGTGTGACTACACTCGGCGCTTCCCGCTCGCAGTCGGCGGAACGACGTCTCGAGGCGAACGGATCAGAAGATCTATTTAGATTACTTGGATTACGCCAGCTCACGAACCGCCGTGCCGTAAGGGGGCAACGGGGCTATGAGAGAGATGAGCAGATAATAGCGGCGACAGGCTTTCCTTTACGACCGCCGTCTACGAGGCAATTTATCAACTGATACGAGCTAGACGCGTCACTTGGCACGACGGGAGGCAAGTGGGCGTGGCTTTTGTCACTACTCAGCCTGTCGGAAACAGGAGATTCGGCTCTGCTGGGTAATTTTTTTTTTTTTACCCTGTTCTTTCTTTCTTTCTTTTTTCTTCTTTTTACGGAGAGATGAGTAAACGTGAATCGCACGAGGAGCGCGAGCGAAGAGGCTCGGACCACCCACAGCAGATCGACTCGCGCACAGACATGATACAAAACGCTGCTACGGAAGTCCCGTCGGTTAACGGCAAAGCCACAAGTTCAAAGGAACAGAGAAGCATGGACGGGTCGCGCGCGGATAACACGCGCCCTGTGATGGAAGGTACCGAGGAGTTTATCAAGCCCATAGTGAAAGATGGTGAAATTATTCTCGAAGTTGAATGCGGACAAAACAAAGCTCTGCTCTACTTGTCGAAACTGTGTCAGGGAAGTAAAGGACCGTGTATTTTTTACCAAGGTTCGTGGCTCACTCCCAATGAATTTCAGTTCGTTAGTGGGCGAGAAACGGCCAAAGATTGGAAGAGATCCATTCGACATCATGGCAAAAGCCTAAAACTGTTGTTGGCGAAAGGAATACTGACTGTTCACCCGACTGTCTGTGAGTGCGAGGGATGCCGGCATAGCTCAACGACTCCGGTAAGTTCGAGTAAACACTGATAAATGTTTGAACGAGAGATTGGCGTGGAGTAAGCTTAGAGCCGGTAAAAAACACTGAAGTCCCTTTAACACCAGTATTAGCGATGTCTGGGTTAGTTTTATATGTAGTATTAGAGTTAGGTAGGAGATCGACATTTTAATTAGAAATTTGAATATGTATGTAAGTATCTAGGGTTATGTGTCGATGTAATTATTCGTAATATGTAAAGTAATTAAGTTTAGGGGAAAAAAAAAAAAGAATACGTTAATGATAGTGACGACATTTAAAATATTCACAAATATTTGTTTATAACTCGCGAAGAAATTATTTACAATTACACACATAAAACACATTTCTTTTATTTATCACTTCTGATACATACATACATACATATATTTAAACATACACATGCATACATCCACACAATAATAATAATAATAATAATAATAATAATAAATTTAAAGGAACGAAGTTGATAATGACACTATATTTTATATTTATTATTTAATGTTGCAATTTTGCTTATTTCTAAATTATTTATTGTATTTTATTTATTTATTTAATCTTATTAAAAAAAAAAAGTTAAGTTTTACATTCTATTTAGAACATTTATGGCTGACATTTTATTAATACTTAGTTCTTAACCATTTATTAATTTGTAGTTTTTTGTTTTTGTTGGTTTAATCGATGACGTCATGTGAAGTGAAAGTGTCAGATTATTATTATTATTATTTAATTGATTTTTAAATTTAAATATTTTAAATAGTTTTTGTAAAATGGTATAGGTTATATTATATTATATTACTTTATATTATATTATATTATATTATATTATATTATATTATATTACGTAAATACAAAATACAAAAACGAAAAAAAAAACGTACCCGAAACACACACATTCCAGATGCGTACATATATTTCATCTCTATGAATCTACGCACTCTGTTTTATTACGCACTGGATATTTTTAACCATCAGCTTTGAAAACACTTTCTTTTGTAAATTCTGTCTTTGTTATTTGTTGTAATCCTGAAAGAATTCGGTTGATAACTATGAATAAAAATTTAAAATTAAACAAATAAAAATGTAGAGACAAATAATTTAAAAAATCGAGAGAAGTATAATATTAAGTAAAAAAGGTGCACAAAGTACAAATAACATTGTTGAACACACACACACACACACACACACACACACACACTATCTCTCTCTCATTTCTAATTACACTTTTTTATAACAACAATAATAATAATAGTAAATTAATAAATTAATTAATTAAATAATAATAATAATAATAATAATAATAATAATAATAATGAACAAAAAAGAGTAAATAAATAATAATTAAAAGTAAAGAACCTTTTTTTTTTCTTCTATTTTCCCAAGTTTGAAATCAGACCAAACGACAAACGATATACGAGAATGTGTGTCTGTGTGTGTGTGTGTGACATAGCGATTTGTTCATTCTGCTATCGTTTAGCATTTAACATGATTGTTTTAATCGTCCACATTATTTTTTTACTTTTCTGCATTAAACAAATCATTTGTTGTTTTTATACTCGTGTGATTACATTTGTATTATTCTACATTTGTTACCAGTATGACAAACCTAATACTGAACAGCCTGAAATGCGTAAAATTAAATCTGGCTAAACACAAATAGAAGATCCTGTTTACTACATCCTTACTCTTGTTGTTGTTGTTGTTTTGGTTCTTCTTCTTCTTCTTCGTATTATCATTTTTTTAAAAAGACGTATCTTTGTCTTAAAATTAAATAATTATATTTCTTTTCTTTTTTTACCCTTCAAACTCGAAATTGTAAAAAGAAAAAGGAAAAATTGCAGCTTTGTTAATTAATATATGTGACAATAAGTATCTTTAAATTGTATTCTGTCAATGAATATGAAATGTGAAAAAAATAAGAAGATAGAATTAAAATGTGACACAATTCAGAATAATGTTGAATGATAATTAGCTGCTTAGATTCCGGGGTGAAAATTCTGATGGTTTTCTGTATGTGGTGGAGGAAGAGTTTTTATTTTAACTTTTTTTTTTTTTTTTTTTTTTCTCTCTCATGCTTGGCTGTTTTGCGAGACAGCATTTGGAATGGGGTGGGAGTTGTGGAGGGGGGGTGCTAACACGTGTCCTCAATCAGCGACTCGGTCTCGTGTCAAATGCCAAAAGTCGGATGTCGATTTCACTTCGCATCTGTGTTGTGGTGCGTTGATAGCAATTGTGTTTTTTTCTCCCGATTTCACAACCTTCTAAACTAGTATGCACATTTACTTCACTGACCCTACAACGAAAATTGTTGTGGGAACTTTTAACTAAACAGCTGCAGCAACAGCAACAACAGCATCATCAGAGACAACCACACAAACACAAACACAATACGCTGAAAGTCGATTTAAAACAGCGGTCGACAATAATAACGAAAAGGTAAAGAATACATAATTACGTTGCTAAAATTTCTGACTAAACTCGAAATTACTCGCGGCCCATAATTTCGGAACTTCTGATTTACGTCATAACATTTCGAGAGATATTACGTTTCTGTGCATTATTATATTTAAGCACGACCGTTTTCCATCAAATGTATTTTCGTTAAATTGTGTGGAAATATTCTTCGCATACTTCGTACCTATTAACGGCGCACCAATCCTTTTGGCGTAGAACGTACATAAAGTAAAACAGGAATAGCTTGCGGCGAAATTAACTTAAATTACAACACACATTGTTTCGTGGTTGTACGATGGGTATCACTTTCAATTTTTTCACCAGTTAGAAATATTTTTTTGCGCTGTCGCTGCATTTCTGTAAACCACAGTTGTTATATTCTTAGCAAAAAAAAGTTTTAAACTACTACTGATATAATAATTAATATATAACGAATTGACAGAGTTTATTTATTTTAGTATTTATTTTATTTTATTTTATTTTATTTTATTTTAGTATTAAAGATGGAACTATCTCTTGTAATTTAAAAAAAAAAAAAAAAAAACAAGAAAAGAAAAATATTTAACGCTTCTTAAACATTATTTAATACTGAATAAAATATTTCCTTTCGTTCAGTCGAAAATATTGAATAAATGAATACATTTTACAGTTAACTGAAGACGCTCGTGTTTCCATGGTGCTCTTTAAGTGCAGAGATAAACTGTTGGCTGTTCTTATTGTCGTTTGACGTCACAGTTACGTCATTAGTACCTTTTAATTCGCAACTTAATTTTCGGCGCCGTGCGCGCTATTCACGGTACTATTTAGTCTCGGGTAATGAGACGGAAAATAAGCAGTGTTACGGCAGTCGCGCTAGAGGTGTGGCCTTGTGACGCAGAATCAGTGGCGTGGCAGATCAGACGTGTTTTGGCGGAAATCGACACCTGTGGGCTTGTATTCGGTTTCAGCTCCTAGTCGTCTGCTTCATGCACCCTGTCACGAAGAATCTCTGATTGCCTTACGGCGAGTCATAAAAAACACACCTGCGGCTCAGTACTCGAGGTGTTCGTCCGCTTAGCGTAAAAAGGAGTGTTTAGTTCCAGACACCGGAGAATCACATTATTATTATTATTATTATTATTATTATTATTATTATTATTATTATTTATAATTTTGGTTTTATATACACCATATAAAACACGAATGGTTTAATTTATTGTGAAGACATTGTTTCAGGTTGTCGTAAATATCCGCTCTGACAGACGTAATGAAGTGTCGTATTATTGAATTTAGTCTTATATCTCTTCTTTCTTTTTCTTTCTTTCGTTCATTTTTTTTTTCTTTTTTAAACGTTAAAGTTAAGTCCGTACATAATATACTTGTTAGGATAATATTTTTGTAAAATTAAGTGTGTGTGTGTGTGTGTGTGTGTGTGTGTGTGTGTGTGTGAGTGAGAGAGAGAGAGAGAGAGAGAGAGAGAGAGAGAGAGAGAGAGAGAGAGAGAGAGAGAGAGAGAGAGTGTGTGTGTGTGTGTGTGTGTGTGTGTGTGTGTGTGTCGGCAGCTATTATCTAAAGGCCGTCGGTTCAAATCCACTGTCGAATGGATCTTCATGAATTTTGGTTTACAAACTAAATTAATCGCTGCATCTTAAAATCGATAAATCTTAAACTAGAACTTTACCAACGCACAAAATATTTCACAACAGTTTGTAGCATACGCCAGGTAATGTTTTATGGTATTATTATTATTATTATTATTATTATTATTATTAATGGCATTTGTCAAATAAAAATTAGGAATCAGAATTTGGGAAAGAAATTTTTATAGAAGGAAATTCAAATTCTACACAGCATAAAAAAAAAAAAAATAAATAAATAAAATAAAAAAATTAATGTCTTCGATCATGCTATGAATTCGTGCCTTATTTATATCGCATCGCTATTAAAACATCCCTTTAACGTTTCTGCCACGCTGAAGCGCAAACGATTATTGGCGACTGAAACAAATTCAACGTAAAATTCGAATTAGACAACTGACCGCGATTTTAGAAAAAAAGAAGAACAAAAAAACTGAAGAGAGAAAGACAGAAAGAAAGAAAATAGAGACGAACACAGTTTTCTAACACAGATTTAAGGAACATATTTTTAATTTTATTTTATTTATTTATTAATTTTATTTTACTTTTCTGTGCGAACGAAAAAAGGTAAATAACAATTTTTGTGTGTAAAAGCTGATTAATTAAAAATTAGTAGTGATAAACTACCGTAAAACCCCCACTATTCTAAACATGTAGATACCGCCCACGCATACAAACACAAATTCCCTTCCCACACACACTAATACCCAACACATTTAGTTCAGGCACACATACGCACACACGCTTATGAGCATACTTACGCACATAATTGTATATTAAAGATACAGTGAAAGATTAATCTCCCTGTTTTTTTATCAATTTTTTTTTTCCCTCTAAATTTCATTACATCAAGAACTAATCAAGTAGAGTTTCTCTAATATGAAATGAAAACCAGAATATTTTGTACGAGTACTGTGGTGAAAATGAGTACTTTTCCACTTTGATGATAAAGATCTACATTATTTATTTTAAAAAACGCCGCAACTTTTTCACCACCGCTTGTTACTAAGCTCCTCATTAAACAAAACGACGTGCTCGCATTCACGTACAGTTTTTTTTTTTTTTTTTTTTTGCGACGGTGGTCTCGAAGTTACGTCATTACATAAGCATGTAGGATGTGAAAATCCCATAAAATCCCTATTGAGAAGGATTAGTTGGAAACATAACCTCAGCATCTAAGTATGACGATCACATCCGTAAGCTATTAAAACAACAAGAAGCTCATCTTTCATTTTCGGCGCTAACTAAGGTTCAAAGAACAGAACAGAAAAAAAAATAAAATAAATAATAACCCTTCAGTGACGGCGTGGACTGAACAGTGTGTTTATATAACATACAGACGTACGTTCACGGATAATCTCATAGAACCTGCATTGATAGTCATAGCGTGGAGTCGGCAAGGTTTTGCATCAGGCCGTGCACTCTTTGTACGAAAGGCGCCAATGCGTAAGGCTCTTAAGACGCCCGAGTATTTATGTATACGTAACGCAGGCCACGTCATTAGCAGCGGCAATCAAAGATAAGACATCGCGTGGCGGCAGCTTAGTTGTTTGCGGCAATAAATAAGCATTATCGGCCGTGTTTGACAAAGATTTGACTGTTTCTTCCTGTTGTTACGCAGCTTCAAAGAGTGCGAAGTCTCTCCAGGTCTGAGTGAAGAGTGCGCGTGATAAATTTATGGAAAATATTGGCGTTTTTATGCAGAGCTGCAGGAAGTTTGTAATACCGCTTTTTAAAAAAACAAACATTTTAAGCTAAAACAAAATGTGAATAATGTCGGCCTCAAACTTGTTTCTCAACAGAAGTTTACAGCGAGAGGAATAATAATAATAATAATAATAATAATAATAATAATAATAATAATAATAATTTTTGTTATTATTATTATTATTATTATTATTTTGTCTGTTATAATGATGATGATGATCATAATAATCATCTAAAATTATATATATCTATACATATATATTTTAAAATTCAAATTTATCAAATAATAATAACAACAACATATTATTATCTTCTTCATCATCATCATCTGATATTTAGATAAAGTATAAAGTTTCAATTAATGACAATTTTACCCATATTTTAAAACATGGACATTTTTCAGATTATCATTATTTGGGTATTATGTTAACTCTGAAAATTAACGTTAAAAATCCAAAACAAGCAAAGATAACAACACAGATAACAAGAAAATATATTTAAAAACCATAATGAATGATTACTGGTAATTTTATCTCCAGTTATACATTACTCATTTTTATAACCACATTATTTTCATTTAAATTTGGTTAAATACAAAATAGCCTGAAAACATTGCATCTGTCATTGTTTTTGTTTGTTTGTTTGTTTATTTATTTATTTATTTCTTGTTTTTGAAATTCGTATTGTGAATAGTTTCAGTTTAAAACTGCCGTTATGGTTGAAATATATATATAGAGAGAGATGGATTTGTGTGTGTGTGTGTGTGTGTGTGTGTAAAGATATTAAATTCAAACAGCATTTAACTTATAAGTTCTGACCATTATTTTTTACACTGTAAACATTAAAATGATCACTAACATCTGTTACCAAGTTTCATCTAACTATGTCGATTTTATCGATACGTCTTATGAGATCGAAAACTCGGGTAATATGTTTCGATAACGATGATGATGATGGTGACTATAATAATATTTTTATTATTTTTATTAATCAATAAATCACTGAATAAATAAATCAAAATTCAGCCACAAAAATAAATATCTTTTCTATCTTTTTTTATTTAATGAATAGTTGTCTTGCGCTGGCAGATGATAAGAATGATTATTTTTAATGTAACTCGTTAGTAGTATTTAATAATATATCTGAATTATATTTTTATTAAAATTTATTTATCTGCTATTCTAAATAAAATAACAGGCTATGTAAAGCACGTGAATACAGCGAGAGAGAGAGAGAGAGAGAGAGAGAGAGAGAGAGAGAGAGAGAGAGAGAGAGAGAGAGAGAGAGAGAGAGAGAGAGAGAGAGAGGAGGATATTTTCATGGTAATAAACAGATGAGAGAAAGGACGAATGAATGGACGAATGTGTGTACAAAGGACTGCAACGCTTCTCTGAACACGACCGTTACAAACGTGACGCTAATTTTGCAGCGCGTACGTAACGTAACGCCTGGTGAACGTTCTATTCTCGCAGCGACAAAAACCTCCTCCCAACGGCTATAAAACAGAGCGAACTCCGCGTGCCGTCGCCTCATTGTGATAAACGAAGCCGCATCCCCTGGGGGCCAGTCAATGAGATAGACCACTGGTCTGAGAGAATGAAATCCACGAGAACGGTTAGGGAATTATCAGCCGAAAAAAAAAAAAAAAAAAAAAAAAAAAAAAAAAAAAAAAAAAAATCCCAATTGATTGAAGACGATCCGGACCTAAATGCAAACGTTATTGATTTGCGTCGAGAACGCGAACAGGCACATAAATTAGTGTCTGCCGAGCGGAGACGCATCGACCCGCAGAACGGCTGTCGCGCAGATCGAGATCGCGGTTTCCTAATGCCGCCCGGAGACATGCCCAGCTTCCGCCGTAAATGGAGGTCAGGGGACGAAGTGTCGGCAACTTGAGCAAGACCAGTTCGGCCCGTCTCTGTGGAGCTCGGCGCCATTGAAATGTTTTCTTTTTCGTTCTGTTGTTCGTCACGTTAATAGCTTGAATCTCTCACGTATAAGTCGCATCTTTCATCTCTCTCTCTCTCTCTCTCTCTCTCTCTCTCTCTCTCTCTCTCTCTCTCTCTCTCTCTCTCTCTCTGCGTGTCTATCTCTAATCATTCTTCAGTCTGTGATTAGTGAATCCAGAATCGTTTATTCATCCTTTGACTTTTTCTTTCGTTTCTGTCCTTGTATATTTCGCTCTTGTATTTCATTTTCGTTTATTCGTTTTCATCTCGTTTTCTTTTATGTGTTCTGTCCTTTATGATGGTACAGTTTCTGTATTCTTATTGTTTGTTCCTGAGTAAAAATTTCAATTAAAAGGGAAGAAGAAAAGAAAACGATTAGAAATGACACCGTTTTAAAATTACCCACTCCACTGTTGTTGTTAGGAAACATTTCTAGAATCAGTTAAACTTCAGTTAGAATTTTTTTTATCATCATAAATATCATTTTATTATTATTATTATCATCATTGTCATTTTATTATTATGATTATTATTATAATTTTTATTATTTTTATTACTATGTATTGCTGATATTATTATTATTATTATTAACGCTTCAGTGAACACAATAACAAAACTACTGAAATGTATCAAGGCACGCCTCATTAACAGCAGACTGTCAAAGTATCTATGAAAGCGAGTCCAGCAGCTACTGAGAACAAAGGGGAAACAGATGGACAGTTTTATTCGTTCTCCTCGTCTTGTTAAACGGGTGTTCGTTCCCCTAACGAAAGCACCACCCTAGACCTGAGTCCCTGCTCTAGTTGATTATCCCTGATAAAACCTACCCCTCGAGGACACCCCTGTCGAACTCGACCCTAGATGACAACATCCCTGACACATTCATATTCAGCCCTAGTCGACTCCTCTCTGACGTACGCAGGTTTGTCGATGACGTTCATGATAAATTAGCAGATTGTGTAACTTCCCTGACAAACTCTAGATGTTTTCATTGACAAACGCTGCCTCTATAACTCATCCGTTAGATACTTCTCCACTTAATTCATCTTACAGGCATGACGTATACAATGAATATCTCGAGGATAAAAAATAATAATAATTAAAAAAAAATGCCTCTACCCTAGATGAAAGGTTAGACAGGGTCCTAAAGTTAAAGAGTTTCTGTCACCAGGTTTTGTCATGTTTCTTCACGTTTTTCTTTCGTATGAACAAACACAACGTATTCTAACAATGGTTATACGCACGACATATAAATAAAATATCTTCACAGTAAATATAATACTGCAATATATTTTCTCATGTCTGATTTCCAGTACTGATTATTGTTGTATTTAAACAATGCAATACAATAGTACAATACAATACTGAGATACACACATCCATGTAGATAAATGAGTAGGCGAGTCAGAGAGACACTGACAGACAGACAGACAGACACAGAGAGAGAGAGAGAGAGAGAGAGAGAGAGAGAGAGAGAGAGAGAGAGAGAGAGAGAGAGAGAGAGAGAGAGAGAGAGAGAGAGAGAGAGGCCTTTTCAATACTTTTTTTTATTTATTTTTTTGCTTTTGATTTATTTGACTACATTTTCGTCATCTCATAATTAATTTATTTTATAAATATTGTCGTTATTAATAGAGAAAGCTTTTCAACGACGACAAAATGTTAAAAAAAGTTCTAAAGGGAATATGCTTTCACGTTTCTCTTTCTATAAAAGCCAAGTGTCTGTTTAATTTCGGAAATTAGCTTAGCAGTTGAATTTAGAGCCTCAAAGAGACAGAATTTCAGTTGATTTATTAAATAATAAATTGTTAAATTTAGCCAGACAGGGACTGTGCAGACTTCTATAGCTTGGCATCTCTCAGAATTTCACTTCATGTATTATTGTGTATAAAGTCTTTTTCTTTTTACTATTTACTCAGAAGGATAGAAAATTTCTTGCCTAACCCTTTCTGCACGCCACCCCAAATTGATCGTTTGAAATTTTATTTCTTCCTCTATTAACTAGCAGTGCGGTGCTCTGCATTTTAAGGAAGCGTTTTGAATCCCACAGAAGAGAGGCAGTGAGAAATAACAGTGCGTATCTAGATCAGAGTAAATTTAGCGGCGATCACCACGACGTGTCTGCTAATTGCCGATGTCACGGCACGCGCAAGGCTATCAATCACTTCGAGGCGCATCCTGTCACGTGACGCGGTTTAACTACGTAATGCTAACTTCAAACAGGCGATAGGAATATAATTTATTTTCTCCGTGAATTTTTGCGTTGCAGATTTTTTTAAAAAGGCCGTGGAAACGGAGACTGAATTAGAAAAAAAGAGAGAAAAGCTCTGCGCAGAGAGAAGACGGTAATGCTGTTTTCTCATCGATCGTGCAAAACGTGGCGCCAGCCGAGCGCGTTTTTCACATCACGCAGCTGACTGGCCCGAACCGGAAGCTATTGTTAGAAAGTGTATACGACTAATGGTGCTGTGCTGCCGCCTTCCGAATAATGGCGAGTGAACACGATCTGCACGTTTGTGTGTAACCTTATATCGTCTGTGAGCCGAGTTTCTTTCTTTCGTTCGTTCGTTCTTTTTTTTTTTTTTTTTTTTTATACAGAAGTGAATGAGTATCATCACCCCAGCAGTTTTAGTACGAGTACATAAAACCTTTATAGTGTGAAAATATATCGATTTTTAAAATCTTCTTCTTCTTCTTCTTCTTATTTATTTATTTTTTGCTGATTAAGCATGATATGTAACTAGAAAGTACCTACATCATATTTCTGAAAATGATTTTTTTTAATTTTTTAATTTAATTATATACCTTTCCATATTGAGCAAAGCGCGTGTCGCAGCTGACTTGATATATAATCTACTGAAAAGGATCGATCCTGTTATCCACGACTCCTGAATCCTCTGTAACCTATTCGTTTTAACTAGTAATGAGAACAAAATGTGTACGTTCTTGTATGTGCATACGTTTTGCTGTGCTCGAGAGAGAGAGTAAGAGAGAGGGAGGCAGAGAGAGAGAGAGAGAGAGAGAGAGAGAGTGTGTGTGTGTTTGTTTGTGTGTGTGTGTGTGTGTGTGTGTTTGTTTACGTGAAGGGTGTACATTGTTATGTGTGTTAATAGTTATTCAAGAATGTATCGTGTACGTCACGTATTTCTTTTTCGTTCTTTTTTTTTTCTTTCCCCGCTTCTATAATTGCTATTTTATTTTATTTTCCTTTTTTCGTTCTTTTTTTTTTCCTTTTTTTTTCTACTCGGATGTCAGTGACAGATTTACTGCGTTGCTAATTATTTCCCCCATCATGCCTCGCTTTCGCTTCGCGATGGACTATTTACAGGCCAGTTAATCGGATTTTGTTCGGCAGCGTATCGTCCTTTACAACGCCTGGCTGTTGAATAAAAGAATATTCTGAATGATTTATTCTGGGGACAAAAACGATTGCCCTTTTTCTTTTCTTTTCTTTTCTTTCTTTTCTGGTCTCAAGCGGCCGTTAAAAAAAAAAAACCTGGAGGTTAAAAACAAACTGGAGGTTAAAAACAAATTGTATGTGAGGGAAAGAAATTTGTTTTATAATTGATACTTGTTTATATATTAAAATTACCCGATGATTCTGCTTGAAAATATTTATTTATTTATTTATTTATTTATTTATTTATTCATTAACAGAATTAATATCAACAGGATTCGACAACAGTAGCAACATCTACCATAAAAGTAATACTCTAACACACACACACACACACACACACACACACACACACACACACTATAACGCAGTGCATGACGTCTGACCTCATTCACTAAACCGAAATATCAAATACCGCTGTAATAACGTACAGTACTACACACCCTAACAACCGCCATTGGCCGACACTTTAACAACACTCACTCGGCGATAACGATCAATGCAGAAGGAACTAGCGTATTTAAATAAGCAGCCGGCGTGTGGAAGGCCGTACAGAAGTATGTGTCATAGTGATTTATGTGCGCCTGGTTCGAGGAAGGGGTCACTTGTTACAGTTGACACGGCGGGGCGGGAAGCGGGCACTTGTGAAACGGTACTGGGCAGATCGTACGTCCAACCTTGGTACTCGGCCAGCGCCTGGCTTCAAACGCCAGCAGCAGCGCCCTGCACAAAACACTCGAGAGTTCATAATTAATTTATCGGATGTTGTAAATGTCACCGAGGTTTGCTGCACGTGCCAGAAGAAAGTAATTTCTATACTGCGCATAATTATATCACCAGAGACTGTTGTTTTTTTTTGTTGGTTTTTTTCTGTATTTTTTTTTTAAAAAGTAATTGTTTCCTTTCCTTTCATTGTTTGAAAAAAACAACAACAACGAAACAATAAATAAAAACAACAACAAAAAAAAAGAACAACAGACAACACATAAAACTAATGCATATTATTAGATTTAATTTTTCCATCGTCGTTATCTCCACTTATTATTTAGCACTGAATACGTTAAATTCTTCTCATTGTTGTCGTTACAATTGCTGTTGCTGTTGTTGTTGTTCAGTATATCGTACCACCTTTCCAGACGGAATATTTATTTTCTTTTTGTGTGAAATTTCTGCACAACCGTTTCCTGTCTTGTAACCATAAACGTCGTTCAGCGAGTTTTCAAATCTTTCTTTCTAATCTGTGACACAGTCAGAGCTCAAAACACACATACAGACAAATGTCTACTCGGTTTGGCAGTTGCTTTTACCTTCTTACGTTGCATTTGTGGACTGTAATTTCAATTCTGCATTTCATATTTTTATTGGTATAAAGTTTACAGTAGCAGTTACAATAACCATAGTAAGAACTACCTATATCTACAGCAGAACCAAACTATTCTTCTTCTTCTTCTTCTTCTTCTTCTTCTTCTTCTTATTATTATTATTATTATTATTATTATTATTACTGGAACTGTATATTTTCGTTTTTTCTTTAATCCATTCTCCTGTGCCTTTTATTGGGTGTGGCGTAGAACTAAAACCAGCAACATCATCTTAGATAACAACCCCAAAACAACTATAATATGTAAAGCTGAAGTCAAGAATATTTGCTATAAGCCTCATATCAGAGGGTAATAGAAACCTGCTCAGAATCTTCTGAGGATAAAAACCTAACTACGAGGTTTTGGGTTAGATTGACCATTGATTACGCTTTATTATTATTATTATTATTATTATTATTATTATTATTATTATTAACTAGTTTTTATTATTGTTATTACCAAATATTCTGCTAAAAATATATTTACTTTATTTACGTGGACAGTGCTTGCCTGTATTTTGTGTTTTCAGGACAAATACTGTCAAAGTTAACTTTTTTTTTCAAAACCAGATCTCCAACCCTCGTGGGAGAACAAGTAAAAAATGCAGGTCATGGGTAACAACGAAGATAAAAAAAAAAAAAAAAATTCTCACACACGAGGTTTGCGACTTAAAAGTGAAACCGCTGCAATATAGGAAAGTTATGTGCTGTGTGTCTGTCGCACGTAGGTGCTGCCAAATTCCAGGGGGGGTCGTAAATCAGAAGAAAAACAAATGTCTTCTGTTTTGAAGAGTTTTGCATATGGCGCGTTTCCTTCTTAGCGCCGGCTTGAACAATAATAATTTTGTCGTCTGGTTTGAAAGGCGATACGCGCTCTTCACCGCTTCCTCGCCTCGCTGTGAGTGCTTCGTCCCTTTTCACGTTTTTACTCGATCTTGCCGCGTCTCAGTAACCTCCAGTTCTAGCGGAACGCCCTAGGTTTCCCGAGAGCAAGAGAAGCTCAGCTGGAAATCTCGACGAGAAGCGGAGGCTTAATGGACAAAGGAAGGATTCCGAGTGGGTGGGGCTAGCCCCAGGGGTCAAACCGGTTTAATGTCAGATTAATGAGCTCTGGTTTTTCGCGATCGTTATTTTTTTTTTTTTTTTTTTTTTTTTCACATCCTGCGCACGTGAACTTTCCCGTAAATTAATCCCACAAGTTCTTCCTGCCGACAACTCAAGCTGAAAGGACAGATTACGTGGACCGCGGTCTCGGATTGTATCGCATTGTCTCGCGCAGATAGCGGTACGTCCGCGTGATAACGCCGTCTGCACGCGCTATTGTCTATCATCCTCTTCCCGCCAAATCCGAGGCGAGCGCTGTGTCAGGGCTGTAACTGCGTTGATAAAACTCACCCGTGGGTTTTCTCAAGCCGAAAACTGATATTTAATGCGCCGTGTACTGAATCAAACGAAGAAGAAGAAGAAAAAAAAAAACAGAGAGAAGATACGTGCAGATATAACCTAGGTTATCTCGGTTAGGGAGGGCGCGCAGCGTAATCTTTTGACGTAAATTTCTTTTTTCTTTTTTTTTTTTTTTTTTTTTTTTTTTTTTTTTCTCCTCTTCTTCTTCTTCTTCTTCTTCTTACGCAGGGATCAAATGGCGGCAGGCGACCTCGCCAGAACACGTGGCGCGCACTTGACGGTAATCACGTAAGAATTCACGCGTTGGAGAAAACTTAATTTCATCTGAATGCTTTCAGAAAGGGTTCACGGCGATATCCGCGGCTTTACGGAAATAGGCTGCAGTGCTTAGCGACGGGCTGGCAGTTAGAGCGAATTTTTTGCCTTCGAGGCAACGGGCGATGACAAACAGTTCGGTGTGTTTGAACTAATCGCGTACAGATATCTCCGCGCGCTATCGTATAGCGGCTTTTTTCACACTGCTGTAAACACTCGAAAATTCTGCCCGACTAGAGAATATTATTATTATTATTTTTTTTTTTTAATTTCTGTACACGCAGTACTGACTAATTTGTGGTTTTGATGATCGATAGTTTTAATGAACAAAGAAGTAAGAAGAATTAAAGTAAGATTTAAAAAAAAAAAATAATAATTAAAAAAAAAAAAACCGACACCAACATCTACAGCTGCATTCTAATAATTATAATGAATAAAAATAGTTTGTTTTATTTGTAATAAAAATATAAGTGTATGAATGAATGAGAAAAATAAAAAATAAATAAATATAAAAATAATAATAATAACAGTAATAAATAAATAAATACAAATTTAGGCAGTGACTGATGAACACTAAGCACACTAGTTTTATTATTTTTACAATCAGAAATTTTTCTAGTTCAAGTTTACTTTTTTTTTTTTTTTTTTCTTCTCTGTAACTCTTCCAGGAAGAATGTAGTGGAGTTTCCGCCCTCAAACGAACTTAAATTAATCTGCAATTGCACGGAAACGCAGCTGATTCTCAAATAACGATAAAAGCAGCCATTAAAAGTTTCATTAAACCTCCGAACGTTCGTGCACACTGGTCTTCAAGTAAAACGTTTTTTTTTTTTTTTTTTTTTTTTTAATCAGTCGCGCTTGGTACGTCAGGTTAGACTCTTCTTCTTCTTCTTCTTCTTCTTCTTCTTCTTCTTTTAAAGTAACTTACTTTTGGATAAGAAAGTCGAAGAAAAGCCCTGTAATTAACGGCTCAGATTTATCACAGTCGATTTTAATTTTCAGACCCGATGTCGTAACGGCGAGAAGCGAAGCCGAGTGGCGACCTCTGGTGCCGACGTCAAGGGGAAGGGGACGTCGAGCCCCGTGGAGCATCACGTGAACGGCGCCTTCAAGCCCGTGCAGCACGTGCGGCCTCAAATCAGAGTACCGTGCAGCGGAAATGACGGCCATGTCATAGTACCGAAGCAGCAAGAGAAAATATGCAGGTGAGCAATCGAGCAGACGTCTGTGCTGTTGTCGTTGTGGACAGCTGTGCTGGCGTAGGTCGCGCGTGGTGCCTGCGATAGGGGTGAATTGTGTGGGAGTTGAAGAGATGGTTAAAAATAATTAGTTTTAGCGATCATACCAGTAGATTCTTTTGACGCACAATTTTCATAGATTAAATGTGACAAATGGCATACTTGTATATTTTATCAGTTACCAGGACCATTTATTAGAAAACTCACAGATTTATTTTTTATTTGTTTTTATGTAGAGAGGCACACGCACCCATGCAAACACATTCTTGCACAACAACTAAAAAAAATACAAAATACAAAATACAAAATCAACAAAAAACAACTAAACATAAACATGCAGCAATTAAACACAGAAAGATGTACCTTAACCATATAAAAAGAAAACACAACTACTTCTTTTTAAAGAGATGAATGATTGAAACAAACGTATTAACGGCAGTAATGCTGTGCTATTTGAAACCAATGTTTAAAAATAAAATGTTGTTCTGCTTCAGTCCTCTACGAGATGTCAGTGCAGCCGCAGTCTGCCAGGGTCTGAGACCGATGGAGACTCCAGTCATGGCTGACAAATGTGAGCCAATTACCATAGCAACCGCAGACAAAATACAGGACAAAATTGCAGGTCTAAAGGCCGGTAGCAACCCTGTTTGCAAAAATGACTCTTTTAAAGTTAAAAGTCCAGAAAAGCTTTGTTCTTCAGAGTCTAATAAACACCCCGGGTCCGAGGCTGATGCAAAGAAGGAAGGATCCTCCTCTCAGCAGACGAAGCATAAACACACATCAAGCTGCGACAAGCTCAAACACAAATCATCATCCAAGACTCACACATCATCATCATCATCATCATCATCATCATCAACAACAACATTTCACACGTGTCCGACGTTCTCGGACAGCCAGAAAGCTGCAGCAGCAGCAACAACAACAGCAGCAGCAGCAGCAACAACGGCATCAGAAGCAAGACCGGCTGCAGCGTCACCACTGCATCACGTCGCTGAAGTGAAGTTTGAACATTTGAAAGACTCTAATCCCCTTCCAGCGTCCGCACCTGATTCCAAACCCCAGCTAAAACCAGCGTCTCCCTCGGCTCACAGTCCAGTGAAAACCAACTCGGACAAACATTCGACGTCTTGTGCAGCTTCTTCTGGACCAAACCCGCCTTGTTCTGTGGCTGAATCTTCGAAGGATGTTCAGAGCAAGACCATTGCAGTCATCAACAGCTCAGAGTCCACCGACAAACAACACGCCATGGGGATCAAACCGAGCTTACAGGAGCAGCCAAAACCACCTGCAGGAGACAAAGCTTCAGCTCCTCCAGCACAAGAAGCTCTCGAAAGAGTCAAATCTGCTGTGTCACATAACACAGCTGGTAAGTACTACTACTACTACTACTACAACTACTTATACCACTTCTACAACTGCTGCTATCACTACTACAACAGCTGTTACTGCTGCTAAAACTACAACTATTTTTTAGTGTTTTATCGTTTAAAACATTTCACAGAGCTATTTTCGTTCTAATTCATCACTTCAAAAAACTTGAGAAAATATGGTTTAAAGGTAACTATTTAAATATCCAGATTTAAATATCCAGACTTAAACATCAACAAAAAAAAAAAAATTACATTATCTTTTTTATCAGTATTGAAAATATATTAGGAAGATTTTATATTCGAAACAAGAGAGAAGAAAAATGTACGTGATATCTTGAAAATAACGACCTAAATTAAAATAATAAACGTTTAAAGTAAAATGATAATTTTCTTTGTAAATAGCTTCTGATGGTGATAGTGAATGAATAAACCTTTGCTTGGTATCAGTGTAAACACATTTTAATTTAAATAGTTTAATAGGTTTATTGATATATTTACATTTCGTGTGTGTGAATGTGTGTATGAGCGTGTGTGTGTGTAAAATGATAGAGCAAAAACTTTATTTCTATTTATTTCTTTTCAGTACTAATATATTTTGTTATTATTTTATTTAAAATTGTTTTTGACAAATTAACGAATGCGTTTTTATTTTTTTTATTTTCCAGAAAAATGTTCGATTGCTGGTGACAACAACAACAACAACAGCAGCAGCAGCAGCAGCAACAACAACAACAACAATAGCAGCAGCAATGTTGCAGCTGTAGACGTGAAATCGGAACACAAAGTAGCCAGTGATCTGATAAACCTGACGCAAGCGAAGGTTCACAAGGAGGAAAAACCTCACAGGGAACTGAAACACACGTGCAGCAAGGCAAAGGACCAATCGCCGAAGTCGTGTGCCAGGACGGACACTGTGGCCGCCATCAAAACAGAAAACGCAGACACAAAGGCGAAAGTTCCCTCCAGACAAAACGAAATGGAGGCTAAAATCGTCAAGCTGGAGGACTGCGGTAAACTGTCCTCTCACTCCAAACACAGACAGACAGAGAAAAAACATTCCCCGGACAAAGACGTGCACGTTCAGTCGTCGTCGTCATCATCAGCGTCGTCATCATCTTCAAGTATTCATCATCATCATCACAAGACAACAACGACAACATCAGTCACATCAACGCTGTCGTCGTCTAATACGAGAAGTCCAGAGGCGGCGTCGTCGAGGAAGCACGAGGAGTCGCGCGCGTCGCTGTCCGACAAAGACAAGATGGCGGGACCGCGAATCGGAAGTGACGTGCCTCCCATGATGCAACAGGACGCTGCAGACGCTGCCTGCAGTGACTATATGCGACTTTTAGCATCCGGACATGCGCATCCCATGTTGTAAGTTTTTGTTATTATTATTGTTGTTATTATTATTATTATTATTATTATTATTATTATTACAAGAGCAATGTTGGTTACATAAACACCTGTAAACTCGCTGTTTTGATACATGCTCAAGTATTGTGTGATATCATGTGACCAGTTTCACTTTCACATTGAAATTCAGTCAGTAATAAATGTTCAGCTCTAGTCGTCTGTAGAACTAGAAAGAAAACAAAATGATAATGATTTATTGGTATAGTACGGTCTTACGTAGCTTAGTAGTATTCCCCGGATCTCTAAACGATTATTATTTATCTATCTCTCTGTCTCTCTGTCTGTCTGTCGTGTCTGTCTGTCGTGTCTGTCTAATCTATCTATTTGTTTATTTATTTATTTATTTTGTTTATTTATTTTGTTTGTTTGTTTCCAGACCGCCTCACATGGGAGCCTTTGACCCGCTCTACGCCCTACGATTCCAAGAGTACCCGATCACCCCGGCGGCGCTCTACCCCCATCCCCACTCAGGACTGTTGCCCGGCGACCAGATGCTGTACCCCAGCTCGACGGGGATGATGCCGAACGTGAGCTCGCCCTGCTTCCCGCCCTCGATTCAGATGTACCAGCCACGCCTGCCCTACGCCATCCCCATGCAGCTGACCGAGCCGCTGAAGCCGTTCGGGTGCCTCCCGTACCCGAACACCGCCGTCTACCCGTGCTCGCTGAACGGCCTGAAGCGCAAGCAGCAGTACGACTCGGAGCAGTCGAGCGACTCGCCCACTAAGCGACTCTGCTCGGATTACCCCTCGCCCCAGTTCCAGCTGGATTCGCTGCCACAGGGCTACGCGTTCGGCTCCGCTGCCGGGTCGGACGGGTCGAGGTCGTCGCAGTCGTCGTTGTACGGCGACGACTACGGGCTGCGCAAGTTCTGCGACGAGAAGTTTATGTCGGGCGAGTCGACGGACGCGCAGGTGTTCTCGCGCTGGAGCGAGCTCGCCGCCAAGACCGGGTACTGCCGCCTGTGCACGTGCACCAACAGCAGGCCGAACGACATCCGGTTCTGGTCGGTGGAAGACGTCTGCCGGTTTCTGAGTCGTCTGGACGGGTGTGGAGTGTACGCAGAGGTAAACATCGTAGTAATAATAATAATTATTATAATGATAATAATAATAAATAATAAATAATAATGATAATGATAATAACTTTAATAAATAAATAAAAAATAAGAAATGATAATGATAATGATAACAATAATAATGATGATGATAATAACAGTGATAAACATAATGATATAATAATAATAATATAAATTAATAATAATAATAATAATAATAAAAACTGTAATAAATAAATAAATGACAGTATCTCTAACTGAAACGACCATCATCACACTGCAATGAACAACAACCATCTTACCTATATTTAATTACAGTTTAGAGCGTTTAAACTTGATAATTTAATGTTATTTATAGTTAAATTAGCTCAGCGAGAGGTCACACACTGAAGTGAACCAAACTTCGTTAAACTCCGTACATTACACCGACTCCTCGCGCAGTGCGCTCAAATCAAATTAGTTAACAAGTTTGACCTTTCTCGTTTTCTAACAGAATTACTAAAACTTTGTAAAGAAAAGTACCAGTAATAATAACAACAACAACAACAACAACAACAACAACAACAACAACAATAATAATAATAATAATATTAAGAATAATAATGTGACAATTGCAGCAATAATGACAGTAATGACAACAATAACAATAAAAATAATAATAATAATAATAATAATCATAATAATAATATCAACGATAATAACACCAGCAAGAACAATAACAGCAGCAACAACAACAAATTTTAAAAACCTTTGTAAAATATATTTTTTAAACAAAACCTAAAATTAACCACATTTTCTATCGTCTGATAATCACGTACAATTCGGCTGTTGACCGAGTTACTTCAGATGTTAAGTGTTTTAGTAATAAACCGTATTTCACACGTAAATTCATCTGTCTTGATAAAACCAATTAACAACAGCGTTTATCTGTGTCTCCTGATAAATTAACAATTACATCACGTACGCAACCGATAGCGATCCCAGAACGGTGAATTAACAGTGGCTGGAGCGGCCATTGCCCACGTGACGTCATCAAATTCACTTGGTTATGCTTCACTGAGGTGTGCTGGGTTGCTAGATCAATCCTCGATTCACCCTTTCTATTACTGTACAGACAGTGCACCACAATGATTAATGATAATTAATTATCAAAGTTATTGGTAGGCTAGATAAAAAAAATATTTGGTGTCTAATGGAAAAAGGTAGCCTTGATGTGGAATAAGTAGTTTTTGTCTTATGTCATCTTCAAGTTAAAAAACCTGTGTTTGCTTGAAAAGAGAAAAAAAAAAAAAAAATTCAGTAACATGATGGATGATGATGTTAAAAATATTCGTTACTTCCTTCATTGGTAGTTAAAACGATGGTTTTTTTTTTTTTTTTTATGATTACAAAAATTTATCTGTGTAAGTAGAGAAGTATAAAGTTGTAAACGAATTTTTCAGTGAAAGCCGATGCAATAATCATAAATCTTTGGTGGTTTTTTACCCTATATAGGTATAGTTAATAGTACGTACAGTTTCACAAAATTTATAAAATAAATAAATTAATAAATTAAAAAAAAAAAAAAAAAAACAGAACAGAAAAAGCCCAGTGCGGTACATGTCAAATACTCAGTTCTAATCAGTGTGTCAAAATGAGTAATCAAAATGAACCCTGTGATCACCGATCATTGCAGGCGCGAATCCAAAATCTTTTTCTTTATCTTTTCTTTCTTTCTTTCTTTCTTTCTTATTTTAAATGAATAAACCCGCCTTAATGTCTACGAAACAATATTCTCTTCGTACAAACTTTATCAGTAGACTTAACAGCGCCTGCTAGTTCGCTAAATTACTGGGTGACGTGTTTCATTGGACTAATTCGCGATTACCAGACCCTCTCTCTCTCTCTCCCCTATTCAAAACACTGGATCCCTCACTGCACTGGCAACCGTTTGGTATCTGTAGTATGTGAAGAATCTCTGATGATATATAACTCTGTGTAGTACATCCATCATTTTTTTGTATTTTTAAATTTGAAGAGTTCTTAATTGTCTGTAACTCGCCAAGCAGTATATTATGAGCGATAGTAAAATAATAGTTTAAAAAGAAAATCTCATAAAATAAATAAAGGAAAGCATAAACTAACTAGATTAAAAACACGAAACGAACTGTGAGAAAAACTTTAAATAAATAAATAAATAAATAGATAGATAAATAAATAAATAAACGATCGCAAAAACAGTACGAATAAAAATTTTAATTGAAAAACTTCTTCAAATATACATACATACATGTATATCCATATATTATGTACACATATTCATATAATCATTTATTTACTTATTTCTTTATTATTTATGAACGTGTATGTATGTATGTATGTATTTATGTATTTATTTATTTATTTATTTAAATATTTATTTATTTATGTATTTATGTATTTATATATTTATTTATTTATATATTTATTTATGTATTTATTTATTTATTTATTTATTTATTTATTTATTTATTTATTTATTTATTTGTTTATTTATTTATAACAGAACTTCATGGAACAGCGTGTTGATGGTAGAATACTTCCTCTGCTTACCACAGATCATCTGATAAAAAATCTGGGTATGAAACTTGGACCAGCAGTTCTGCTCACCGAGGCAGTCGCCAAGAAAATACAGGAAGCGGGAAAACTGCTCACGTGCGAGAGTTGCCGAGGTCTGCTCCCAGGGCCGGCGGTTTAATAACATGAATATTCATGAGGTTTTAAAAAACATTATTGATGTCAGGTGTTGTATGACGTCAGTGCACTTTAGTTCAATATGGCGGACTGGAAATAACAAAAATTTTAGCAGAACGAAAAAGACGATTGAAAGAAAAAGACGATTAACACACAAAGTTTTTAAGCTGAACTAAATAACACTGTCGTCGTTTTAGTGAAATGTGTTTGCTAAAAAGAATATTATTTTATTTTTTAAGAATTTTAGAAATTGATATCGCCAGAGAAATTGCGTTTTTTGTGTTTTTTTCATAAGTTAATACAGTTTTATTTTGTTTTGTTATTATTACTTCATGCAGATGTAATTAACTGTTATTGTTGTTTTTATTATTATTATTATTATTATTATTATTATTATTATTATTATTATTATTATTATTATTATATGACCAAATTTTAAAAACGAAAGTTAAAAATAAAATAGAATAATAATAATAATTTTGTAATAAAAATGTCACAAAATGATAAATCATTAACAAAATTACATAAAAAAAAACAATCCCCCATACACATTTTTAACACTGTTATCATGAATGAAAGCCAATGATGAATACTGATTATTAAATATTTAATATAAAAAGTAAAAGAAACTTGTGTATATATAACGATTCAAAAGTGCTAGATGTTTTAGATTTTAATTATTTTTTTATTTTTTGTAAAAACTGGCGACCAAACTAGAACGGCAGATTTAAGAATCATTCAGATTGAATGATGAACAAACATACGTCATCATAAAGAAGTGTGATTTTCTATAAGAAACATTCATTTTTTAGAAGAAAAATAAGAAAAAGGCAAAAAATAATAGTAACGTAGCCGAAAAGATGAAATAGTACCTTGAGTCTACATTTGGGGTTAACTAATTTATTTTTACTTTTTATATTTATATATTTATTTATTTTTTATTATTATTTTTATTTATTTATTTATTATTTTTATTTTTTAATATTATTATTATATTTTTTTTTTTCCAAGATGGAATTTCTAACTTCATTTCATAAACAGGTATATTATATAGGAGTGAAAGTCGTTTTCATTTTCACGAGCAGTTTTTATAAAGATTATTCCATATACTGGACTGTGTCATGATAAACTGTTTTACTGTCTTCAAAATCGTTAAGTCTCTTTTTAAACCGATTCTCAAAACTCTTGGCACATGCTGCAACAAAATTAATATTAGTAAGTCCCGGAAACCTCAAAATGACATTTGTTTGTAGATACGCAACCCAACTTGAAGATTTAAATATCAGCTGCTTTGCAAGTTTGTATAAAAAAACCCACTGATTTTTGTAAATTATATAAAAAGTTTCTTCTCTTTGGAGGCATATTTTCAAATTATGATTTTTTTTTTAAAATTCTATTTTGAGTCGGAAGTTTGTAAAATATTTCTGTTAACTAGTATTTCGAATGCACCCGAGACAACGGGTTCATTGTGTAATATAATTATTGTTTGTATATAGATATTTATTTTTGACCACTTTTGTTATGTGTTTTGAAAAGCGATTTTGTCATATTTGTATTGAAACGTAGAAATAACTGCAAGTGTTCGTTTTAATAAATTATCAAAGTGTAAATAAAATACCACAGATCACATTTTTCTATTGTGTTTTTACTTCTTTTTTCTTTTTAAAAAAAATATATGCTAGTTTAAACACGCATAAGCATAAGCTTCAGAACACATATACAGTATACATACATACAAACATACAGTCAGATATATTAGGTTGCGATGGTACTTCAGTGTATATTTGCATATCTAAATACACACACACGCGCACACACAAAAGTAAAACTATGGGAATACAAAAATTTGCTAAAATTATATGTATATATATTTAAGACAGGGTTGAAGGAAGTAGAAAATACTGTTAAAACAAAAATTTATCATAAATATTTGATTTCCTGATCTCACTCACCTAAACGGCAAACTCTTACCCTTTCCTAATGTCTGGTTAGAAGATTAATAAATAAAACTATTTACAACAAAACAACAACAACAACAACAACAAAAATATATGTTTCTTAAGATGATATAGTCATTAATTATAATAAGTGAAAAATAAATATTTGTTAACCCATCGAAATGTTTTATTATTAAATATTTTGTTAACATTAAAAACAATCGCCTGAGAAATAATAGTCAAAACACAGCTATAACACTTTCTGGCATTACTCTAATACTCAGTTTCACTGACTGAACTTTTCCTTCTTGCGCAGTCGCAGTTAACTAAGAAAATAACTAATGAACTACCTAGACAGCTGGCAAACTAACTTGTAAAATAATTTGCCAGCTAAATGACTAAAAAAATTAAGAATTAACGATAAATAAACTTAGCTGGAGAAAAGACAGATTTATCCTGGGTAACACCTCAAACATATCTGTAGACTGACCTTTTTGTTACTATTGTTACCGATTCTTATATCGTATAAATTTCACAAATGGGTTACAGCTGGTTAAATAGAACAAAATGATAGAGAATTGGAGAAAAGAGGATTTATTTATTTCATTTATTTATTTATTCATTCATCCATTCATTTATTTTATTATTATTTTATTATTATTATTGTTATTATTTATTTATTTATTTATTTATTTATTTATTTATTTATTTATTTATATCGTCACTGAATTACTTGTCAGACTTTTGTAAAATGTAAACCTGGATGACGGCCTAAGGAGCAGAAGTGACTTAAGTAAATTATATATCTCCCCCATTAATGGGGTACGGGTAGCTACGAGGATACGATCAAATCTGCTGCTGGTAGGTTTTCACAAATGACTTCTGCAGCATATAAAACAACAATAAAACCACAACAACATAACGTTGATAAACAAAGCAACAACACAGATTATATAACCTATGACACTTGTTCTATGTATTCAAAGTATTAGGTTAAAGTACAGAAACTTGTCACCGTGGCTGTTTAATGTTTAAACGTATCAATGGTAGGACAGGTTATAATTCATAAAGTTCTTCAAGCAAATTGGAAATTAGAAATTACTCTCAAACTATATACCATATTCAGCAAAATTAAGAGGTGATTAAAAGGCGAAATAAGTTAAATAATAGACTTTGTACTGAGCAATATTTGTACTATGTGTCGTGTCACATATCTGAACCTTACAGGACAAGGTCCAAGTTGAACTCGTCCCGACCGAATAGCGTCCACAACCTAGATCGGATACTGTTTGCACCAGTTTTATTATGTAATTTCTACATTTGTCGCTGTTGTTGTTGTTGATACTGTCGTGGTAGTAGCAGTAACTCTAACTGGTGGTGGTGTTCTGAATTTTAAAAGTAACAGATTTTACAGCAAAGCGAATATCAGGAAAGAAATAGAAGTTTTAAATTAAACAAACAAACAAACAAACATACAAACAAATAAATAAATAAATAAATAAATAAATAAATAAATAAATAAATAAAACAAATAACATTAAAACTTAGAGAAAGGTAAAAAAAAGGAAAATATCAAATAAAAAACATTACATATAAAAATATTTATAGTCTTAAACAAAATAGAAAGAAATAAAAAGAAAATAATAAATAACGTATACAAGTATTTTAAAAGCGCCTTTTAAAATTAAAGAAAGATAAAAGAGGAGGCAAATTACTTTATTTTTATTTTTATTTTATTTTATTTTTTTTTAAATTTATTTAAAAGGAAACAAAAATTAAAAAAAAAAAAACACACAAGAAAAGAAAAGGAAAGAAAAGAAGAAAAAAAAAAATCGACTTGGTAATTTGCTCTGGCGCCCGCAATCGCCGTAAAACCCGGGGTGATTATCCGGTGTTGTTTTAAGTCATTTTTAGCGGTTATTTATGGTATTTCCACCAATTATCGATCACCTGCAGTGTGAAATAAATCGCTTTGTAACCTGCAGGACGGAGTCGCCAGCTCGCGCGGGTCGCGACTGCGCACTGGCAGGCGCAATAAAACAGCAACTTCTCAAACACCCCGCTGACAGCACGCAACTGATTTATCTGCAATACTTTCCAACAACTTTAGCAGCCGAACACTCGATAGCAAAAGGCGTGAGTGCACGTAGAGAGAAAAAAAAAAAAAAAAAAAAAAACCCTTTGTTTGTCGTGGAAGATCTATGTTTTATTTGCCGCTTCTATTACGGACTATTTACCACGTTCAGTGCTATTGAAAAGTCGCAGATAAACGCGAGCGAGATTTACGATCGACGCGTCGTCCGAGATACAAAACGATCCCTTCAAGTGCGGACCATCGCCCGCCGAAATATATTTCGCGTTAGATCTATTATTTAGTCGCACGGATCCGGAAAAAGTGCTGGCATTGTACTTTTCGTGAACGAGCTATCCGTTTCGGTTCGATCTTTCACCGAGGTGGAATATCAAACGAACAGTGAGAGTGGGTGTTAGAAGTAAAGCCGCGAGCCGTTACTCATTCTCGTTTTCGCGTTTTGTTTTCCACCCCACACGAAACCCAGCCGCAGACTACACCTCCCGGACGTCTTTGATCCCGCCGGTCACAATGCAGCTGATTTAAATTTTTATTAATCTTCGTAGCTCACCGATCCACTTATCTGAATAATTCCGCACAAAAGTTTACCTCGAGACTATCCGACGTTGCATTTAAATCCGTAACCATGGCAACCGAGTACCAACCGGCGTGTCTCTCTCTCTCTCTCTCTCTCTCTCTCTCTCTCTCTCTCTCTCTCTCTCTCTCCACGGTCGGTGATGTAAATTCCTCCCCCCCGATGATGGCGCACCGCAGTTGTATTGAATGATTTAACACTCACGGCGCGGTATTGCTCGTTTTGCGACTATGAAAAGATAAGACATCAAAGAGAAGGTCTTTTCAAAGCTGCCATTTAACCGCGTACGTTACTGATCGATAACATTAAATTGTACGTACACCACTTTACACTCGAGACATAAACACTACAGCGTCATGCGTGCTTGAGTTTGAATTAAAGTCTTTCAAGTTTTTTAAAATAAAAAAATGGGGGGAAAATAACTTTTCGTTCCTTTTTTTTTTATATCTCTTTTTCATTCTCGTCTAATTATATGCTGTGTGTGTGTGTGTGTGTGTTTGTGTGTATGAGAGAGATAGAGAGAGAGAGAGAGAGAGAGAGAGAGAGAGAGAGAGAGAGAGAGAGAGAGAGAGAGAGAGAGAGAGAGAGAGAGAGAGAGAGAGAGAGACTAAACAGATATAAAAACAGCCTGTCACTGGACTATTGTTGTTCATGTTACATATACTTACATATAAAACCCTAAATAATAACAAAGACAACAACAACAATAATAATATTATTATTTTCACACGTATTTTTCGTCACTGTTTTATTATTGTTCAGTTTTGTTTTAAAATATCACGCGCACACCGCGCCCTTTCTCGTGTGTGTCATTCAACGCTTCCAGTTTTGCAATCGATTCCTGCTGGCTGTGGAACACGTGTTTTGCTGCTGTCAGAGTGTTGTCAATGTGTTGCGGTGTGGGGCAGACGACACGCGCGAATTTGGCATTGATTGGAAGATAACATCTGCAGAGTGTCTGTTTTAGCCGAGCGATTTCGTGACAATGAAACAGACCCGACACTGGCGACAGACGTACGTAGCTTGACATTATATAATGAACAGAGGCCTTATACTATATTGTTTTTATTTATTTATTTATTTATTCTTCTTCTTCTTCTTCTTATTATTATTATTATTACTACTACTACTACTACTACTACTACTACTACTACTACTACTACTACTACTACTACTACTACTACTACTACTACTACTACTACTATTATTATTATTATTATTATTATTATTATTAAAAAAAGAAACAACGGAATTATCTCCAGGGGCAATCAAGTACACAGATATGTTTTCAGAATTTCTCTCCTAACACTTGCCTTAATCGTTTTTGCAAAGTTTAGCGTTATATATGTTGTCGTATGATTATTACAAAATTTTCGAAGAACACATAAGTAGCTTTCTCTTATTACAGACTAGAAAACAAACCTTGACTAGCCTACACAGCAATTCATCAATTATTACTCGTCAAAACTCAGATCCACGCCGTGATAATCAAAATTAGGTCGCTGGTGCCGAACACTTCGTTAATATTTCAGTTTGCTCGTCAGTTTAAATGTCACTGTTTTGTTCTAGCCAAAACACTTGTATGTCGTGGGTTTTTTTCTGGGTTTTTTTTTGTTTTGTTGTTGTTGTTGTTGTTTTTTTGTCTTTTTAAGTGGAAAAACAGTAACAACACTAGCAAAACTTAATTGCAGTTTCTTTTTCAATTAATTTATTATCATTGAATTACGCTCTAGATATATAATTGCTTGACTATCCCTCTACTTTACTTTGAATAACAATTATCATAAGATACTAAATAAATAAATAAATAAATAAATAAATGTCAAGTACATTTATAGTGAACTCAACATAAACTTTATCAAAGAATTCCGTTCGAGAAAGATTTCCAGTATCTCCGATACAATACCTTTAAAATGAACATTAAAGCTGAAATGGGTGTGTCTGAAGTAGTACGTCATATCTACACGTGGCTGCCACTGGCTGTCATGAAAAACAGATAATTTGCTAACATGAAGAAACGAGGATATTAAATTTGCTGTCTGCAACAAAGAAAATCTTTGATAACGCAATTCTGATACGCATTTCATAGTGTTCGTCCTTTCGTTCGTTTATTTATTTATTTTTAATTTTTAAAATAGCATTGTTTGTTATTATAGTTGATGTTGTTTACATTAAAATTCTAAAATTCAGTTTGAACGAAATAATGACAACAACCTACTATACTACTACTCCTTCTTCTACTGCTACTACAGCTGTATTGCTGCTGCTACTACTGCTATTTTTACTTCTACAATATAACTACTTATCTTACTACAACTACTATTTATTTCTATTACTGTTGATAATAATTGATACTGCTGCTACTACTACAACAACAACAACAACAACAATACAATACCAACAACAGCAAGAACAATAATGCTAAAACACGAACAAAGCAAATAAGTAAAAATAATATTCGCTATTCAGTTTAAGACTTCACGAACCTTTTGTATTTTATGTTGCACGGCTTTTTAAAAAACGAGCAGAACAACAAGAACAAAAAGAAGAAGAAGAAGAAGAAGAAAAAGCAGCGTCACACCAGATGTTGGCCACGGTGTTGTAACGGGGAGGGGTGCGCGGGAATGCTTACTCAAAACGGAATAACAAAGGCTATTTATTTGCATTCAGTGAAACATAAGATCCTGTGAAATTCTCCTTAGCTTCAATAACAGCTTAACGATCGCGATTCTCGCTCCTGTAAAATCCATTTACGTAATGTTAAGCATCTTTGCCTGTAAAAAATCGCTCGCAGCTATTATCAAATGACGTGTAACGGAAAGAAAAGCAGTAGCTGTAACGCTACAGCCGAACGACGTACGGAAATTCCTCTACGGAGTTAACCGAACACCTCGCTGTCAGGTCTTACACCACACCTTTTTTTTCCACTTTTTATTTTTTTTTTTTTTTTTATCATTATTTTTTTTTTTTTTTTTTTTTTTTCTCCTTGAAAATGATTACTTGTTCTTTAAACGAAATGCTTAATTTACTGTAGTTTCCTATTGGTCAAAATTCGTATGAAGAGTGAGGTGTGGGGGGAACAGTAACAGGAGGGTGGGAGAGTGTGAAAGAAAGAATAAGAAACAAAGAAAGGAAGACAGAAGAAAAAAGAAACTACGTTACGAAACCGACAGAATGTCATGCAGCTGGATTTTGTCTTTTGAAATTTTTACCGTCTTTTTCTTTAAATTTAAAAAAAAAAAAAAAAAAAAGAAAAAAAAAAGATCGTTCTGCAGTTTTCACTTTACGATCCCGAGTCACAGCTGTTAAAACTCGAAAATGTAAATAAAAAAAAAAAAAAAAAAAAAAAAAAAAAAAAAAAAAAAGAAAAAAAAAATAAAAATAACAGAAGAAGAAGAAGAAGAAGGAATAAAAGTACGGAAGAGACAAACAAAGAGATAAGGAACAATGAAAGAACGAAAGAAAATTCAAGAATGAAGAAACAAAGAAAGGAATGAACGATAGAATAAATTAGTGAAAGAAGAGAAAAACGTAAAACGAACGAATAAATATGGGATAAAACAACTATAAGACTGGTTTGCTGTTTTCAGCTGTGGAAATAAAGCTGAAGTTTTTGAGTAGATAACTGAAGTTTTTGAGTAGATAACTGAAGTTTTTAAGTAGATAACTGAAGTTTTTGAGTAGATAACTGAAGTTTTGGTATCGCTAGAGATGTTTCCTTATTATTAAAAAATTTGTTGTAACATTTACGAATTTTCGTTATTACTATAAGTTTGTATTATATGTAAAATTTTGTGATTGCTACAGCTTTGTGTTAGTAGTATATGTAAAGTTTTGTTATTGCTACAGCTTTGTGATTGCTACAGCTTTGTGTTAGTATGTGTAAAGTTTTGTGATTGCTACAGCTTTGTGTTAGTATATATCAAGATTTTTTTTATTGAAACAGCTTTGTAATAAAAATTGGTTTATACTAGAGAAATATATAGCGAAAAAAGAGAGAAAGAAAGAGTGAGAGAGCGAGATAGAAAGAAAGAGAGAGAGAGAGAGAGAGAGAGAGAGAGAGAGAGAGAGAGAGAGAGAGAGAGAGAGAGAGAGAGAGAGAGAAAAAAACTGACTGACTAACCGGTATTTCCTTTGTAGTGGTGTCAAATTTTGTTTCTCATCAGAATCACAAATAGTAGGCGGGGCTAGAAATACAAAGAGGCGGGCGCTTCTGTTTAACTGTCGTTACGGCAATAAATTCTAACAACCAATCAACATTAGCTTAGCACGGTAGAGCGGATTTAGTGAATGGATTTGGTCACGTGATCTCCTGTGACGTTATAAAGGCTCTTTGCAATGGAAATAAAAATTAACTTTAAAAAAAAGGAAAATACATATATGTGTGTGTGTATATATCTAATTGGAATTAATATAAACGGCACAATGGCGGTTAAAAGTTCAGCGGGTTATGACTGTTCTATTTAGAGAACGAATTTGTCATCAGCCGATTCCGTAGTTCATTCACCTCCGCAGACGTCTGCCCGGGTCTCGCGCTAAAACAAAACATGACGTCACTTTTGGCAACGTGCAGGAACCATTGTCAGCCTCGTTTATGAAAACCACTGCTATTACAGCAGTTTTAAATACAGAGTTTATTTTTGAATTTGAACTTTAGCAGCGATGTTTTATATAATTATAACGTTAGTGTTACTGTTGTTATATTTTTAATGATTAAAACATCTAACAACAATAACAGAGGCTTAGTAAAAAGCCCTGTTAATGGAATTAATAATAGTAACAACGACAACAACAGCAACAGCAGCAACAGCAGTAACAGAAGTTTAATTGTATACTGTTGATGATTCAGTTGTTGAAAGTTGTAACAATAACAACGACGGCCACGGTGTAATAATACAACAGTTGTTTCATTTATCTGTTTTTGTTTGTTGGTGTTGATGATGTTAACTTGATTAAAGCATTGTTTTATTCTACTCAGTTTCCTTAGTCCAGTGTGAATGAAACCGCTAATTTCAGATATAATCATCATCATCATCTTCATCATCACTGTGTTTTGCACTGAGGGTATTTTCAGATATAATCTTCATCATCATCATCCATATCATCATCACCATTCAGCTATAATCATCATTATCATTATCACCATAATTATCATTATTATCATCATCACTGTTTTTTTTTTGTATTCTGAGAATTTTCATCATCATCATTATTATCATTATCATCATCATTCTTGTTTTATTGTTAGTATTTTCAGATATAATCATCATCATTGTTGTTTGTATTGTTTCTTGTGCGTTTTTGTTTTTTGTTTATTCATACCAGTTGTTCTTGATCGTCATCTTTTCGTTGCCGCTGTTACTGTAGATGTTGTTACTATTATTGCTGTTGTTGTTGCTATTTTATTGACAAAACTGTCGGCTTCAAAACCCTAATGAGAGAAAAGAAAAAAACAACAACAGAAAAACAAACAGCTACGGCAGCGTTCATGCTAATTCGCACACTATTTATGTCGCTGTGTTATCAGTGTTGCCGTAGTTGCAGAAGAAACATCGCTGCTGCTGCTGTTACTGATAATGTTGATAATGATAATTATTCTACCTTTGTATCTTGCTTAATAATAAAAAAATAAGAGTAATAAATAAATGATATAAAACAAACAAATAAATAATATAAAATAAATAAATAAATAAATAAAATAAATAGATATATAAATAAATAGATAAATAAATAAATAAATATATAAATAAATAAATAAATAAAAATTAAACAAACAAATAAAGATAACAAACAAATAGCACAGTAAAAAAACAACAACAACAAAAAAAACAACAATCAACTTGTCAAAGCGTTTTTCATTTAAAGAAAGTTTCTCCGGTCCAGTCATACTCGCATCACTTTAATTTGATTCATCTGCGCACGTGCAATACACGCGAGAGATACGTTTCTCGTAATTGCACATTACGAATTCCGTGCATGAAAAATGGCAACAGTAAACACTTGATGTGTTGCGTTACAAAAATATCCTCACAATTAGAAACAGATGCGACGAGCGAAACAAACCACGCACGAACAGAAACGAGTTTTTTACTTTTACACAGCTCCACTACAAACTTAATAACATTCTTCTTTTGCATTTTCTTTCTTTCTGTCTTTCTTTGTACATACACACACACACACACACACAGGGCACCACTAATATATGTATATTCTATTTTTTATTTTGTTCTTTTCACTAATATATGTATATTCTTTTTTTATTCTGTTCTCTTTTTTTGTGTTTCTTTGTTTCTTTAAATTGTTCTTTGTCCTTATTTTCTTCCCGTCTTTCATCTTTATTTCATTTATTTATTCGTTGTTTCATTTTATTTTATCTTGATTCCTTTCCTTGTTTTATTCTTTCTTTCGTTCGTACGTTCGTTCGTTCGAGATCGAGAGAGCGAGAGAGAGAGAGAGAGAGAGAGAGAGAGAGAGAGAGAGAGAGAGAGAGAGAGAGAGAGAGAGAGAGAGAGAGAGAGAGAGAGAGAGAGAGAGAGAGAGAGAGAGAGAGAGAGAGAGAGAGAGAGAGAGAGAGAGAGAGAGAGAGAGAGAGAGAGAGAGAGAGAGAGAGAGAGAGAGAGAGAGCGAGAGAGATTACGAAATGTCAGTAAACAAACAACATTCTCTTTCTTGGATGTTTGTTTTATGAAATTATTAATTCCAGCCGACGTTTCGAGGCGGTACTGAGTGTTAACAACGGCTGAGAAACACGACTGACTGAGAGAGAGTGTATTGATAAACAGAAAAAAGAACTCGGTCTACAAGCGCCGCGTTCTCCGCCAGCTGATCAATGACTTGTGCATTAGTCTGGCGGGCACCATAACAGTTTCCCCGATAACGCCAGCAAATCGTTACGCCGCACTTCACGCCGTCAAAACGATCCGCAGTTTCTATCGAGCGGTCGGCTACAGTCTACGCACGCCCCGCAGCGAGAAACGAAAGAGAGAAAAAAAAAAAAAAAAAAGTTCTAGAAGCGCCGACTCGAAAATGTTTAGAAATCAATGAGGCAGACGGTGTGTAATTTTCCCGCTCTCTCTCTTTACCACGATCATCCTCTCGTGCCAATCAAACCGCGCGCCAATAACAGCCCCCGAGCGCCTCCTGCATGACCGCATTTCCAGACGATCGACCGGTCCGTGAGCGCTTTCCATTTCTTCTTCTTTTTTTTTTTTTTTTTTTTTTTTTTTTTCGTTTTCTTTTCAATTCTCGTTCTCCACTTCCGCCGGTCGGACACAACTGGAGGAGATTCAGCGCGAGACTTTGTTTTTCCGTGAAACATTTGTTAGGCTTCCTTCTAAATTAAGCCGCATCTAATATCGCAGATATGCAAAGGAGGGATTTCTTTTTTTTTTTTTTTTTTTTTTTTTTTTTTTTTTTTTTTTTTTCTATTATTATTATTATCGAAGAAAGGAAATACAAACCTTTAGGCGAGTTGATGGCAGACCCGGAAAGATTTATGTCGTTTTTATTATATAGGTTTTTTTTCTCTTTCTTGTTTTTGTTTTTCTTTCCTGTCTCTCTCTCTCTCTCTCTCTCTCTCTCTCTCTCTCTCTCTCTCTCTCTCTCTCTCTCTCTCTCAGAAATAATGAGAGTGCAGAACGTGCAGATTCTATGTATGTTTCTGCGTCTGAATATACATTGTATTCGGATGTTTCAGAGACAAAAACAATTATAATTGTATTATACTGAACAGTTCTATTATACACACGCACAAACACACACACACACACAGACACACATATACATATAATTATTGTTATATTTATTATTTTGTAATAATATATAGTATTACACTGTATTGCATTTTCTTTATTGATTTGCTTTGTGTTTTTCATTTTTTTATTTTATAATCAGTCATGTTCATCGTGTATTCTGTAATTCAGTTCTGCGTTGTATTGTGTTCACTGCACTATAATAAATTGTGATGTTGTATTATATTGTATTGTATTGTATTGTATTGTTCATAACACAACAAACGATATTACACGCTGTCTTCTTCGTCTGCGATCGATCTCGTTTTTCCGTGACACTAATTTAACAACCCGTTCCAATCGGAGGTTTTAGCGATCACGTGACCCCGACGATCTCTCTCTCTCTCTCACTCTCTCTCTCTCGTTCTCTCTTTCTCTCCGTCAGTTCAATTTCCCGATATTCCCCGCTAGAACTTCGATATCCGATTGTCGCAGATTTAATTCCGTATAATTTGAGCAGGAATCAAGGATTTCGTCGGCCGCTGTTTATCGGAATAACCGCAGCGCTGATCACGACGTGCTCGCGCTCTTGTTTGGCTTTCGTCGTGGAATTGTTGTTTTTCAGTCGCCGGAGAGCTCTCTGGTTCACTTGGCGCTCTTCCTGCACGAACCGCGAGTTTGCTGAATATGACGCAGAAACCGTTAACGGATGAACACATTTCGATATTTGCTTTTGTTCGTCGCCCTCGTGTTTACCAACGTTGTTACCGTCTAGCACTTTGCACAAACGTTCAACCGATATAAGGCCAAGAGAAAACATTGAAAGGTGTTTTTTTTTCTTCTATTAAGGCCAAGAGAAAACATTAAAAGTTGTGTGTTTTTTGTTTTGTTTTTTTTTCTTTTAAGGCCAAGAGAAAAATATTTAAAAAGTTTTTCTATTAAGGCCAAGATAAAAATATTTAAAGGTTTTTTCTATTAAGGCCAAGAGAAAATATTAAAGGTTTTTCTCAATTAGGTAAAGAATAAATTCAAAATGTTTGTCTCTTAAGGTGAAGCGAAAACTTCCATTTAAGCGGTATGGTGAAAAGTTCTATGTTTCTTAACTGAAGTCAAGAAGAAACGAAAAACTGTTTTTCAAATGAGGGAAAATGATAAATTTAAACCTTATTTGTTAATTTCAAGTACATATGTAGCTATATGTATTCTATAATTAAAACTGTATTATCTGTACTACCAAACTGTGCTAATAATAAAGTATGTAAAATAACGATCGCGAGGGCAGAGAAATACTGACATTTCCCCGTCTACTGTGACGTCATTTCGTACACGAGGAAACATTAATTCGTCAGTGATTTACTGAACGCACGTTTCTTGCTGGCAGATGGCAGCGTCTCATAAAACGTGGGTTTAAGTTAGACTGATCTACGTCACACGGCAAGTTGTAGACTGGTTTTCATTTGCAAGCGTAGTGGGGGAAGTGGTAGTCATTACACAGTGCAGAATTAACGTGTCTTTCAGAGATAACCACACGTGTGTCAAAACAAAACAGTGAAAGTCTCGTGATGAATGACTACACTCGTTTTCTTCTTCTTTTCGTTTAATTTTAAAAATGTTGTCTTCCGTTTTTTTCTTTTTTCTTTCTCTCTTTCTTACTCTACTGCACATTTTCTTTCTTCTTTCTCTCTTTTTCTTCTTTATTTCGTTCTGTTGCCCATTCTTTATATATCTTTCTTTTTCATCTGTTTCTCTGCTTAATTCTATCTACGTGTGTGTATGTATTCATATATGAAAGTATGAAGGAAGGTAGGTATGTTTGTTTGCGTGCTTGTCTATGTAGATATATAGTGTGATGAGTGTATATGTATATATATTTGTCTGTGTGCGTGTGTTTGTGTGTGTGTATCTGTGTGTTGTGTGTATGTCTGTGTGTGTGTTTTTTGTGTCTCTGCCTGTGTGTGTATGTATGTGTATGTCTGTGTCTATGTGTGTATGTGTGTGTGTGTGTGAGTGTCAGTCTATTGTATTTACTCACACTTATACACGTATGACATCTAACTATTCGCTGTAAAATTCTCACATTTTCATTAACCCCATACCACCACCACCACCACCACCACTACCAACACCATCAGCACTACCAACAACACCACCAAAACCACCAACAACAACAACAACAAATAACTCACAACCCTTTTTCCAAACAAACCCTCGCCTGCCCACCAACCCACGCACCCACGCACCCACGCACCCAACTCGTGCGAAACGCCCTTCCACAAAACGCAAAATCAATAAGAAAAAAAAAAAGAACCCACACTCGAAAAACCGAGCGCTGCTGCTAATAGCCAAATAGCTATGAAATTGGAGGAAAAACGGCGCACCGTTAACGCAATCGAATCTCGATATATATAAAACCCGTGGCGAATGCCAGCTGTCTTGCTTCCGTCGGTTGTTAGACGCGCGCTCGGCGATAGAACGCGAGAAAGTCGGACAGCAATTTCCGTACGTCGATAACGCGAGCGGAGATGGCCTCAGCGAAGCCGAGCAGTCGGCAGGAAGTAATTTCCTCCGCGGAACACGTGCGCACCAGACCGTTCTCGCCTGACAGCGGAACCGCGCGTCGAGTGACTGAAACGAACGAACGACTGAACGAACGAATTCGCGGGTGAATTCTGCGATGCTCTTATTACCGCGTCGCTTTTTTTCTTCCTTCGTTTTTCTTCTTCTTCTTCTTTCGTCCGTGATGTTATTTATTTATAATCACCATCCCCCGTCACCATCACAATCACCATGACAGTTATTATTATTATTGTTGTTGTTGTTGTTATTATTATTATTAATTTTATTATTATTATTATTATTATTATTATTATTATTATTATTATTATTATTAATATTATTATTAATTTTATTATTATTATTATTATTATTATCATCATCATCATCATTTTCACTATTAGTAGTAGTAGTAGGAGTAGTTGTACTATTATTAATTTTATTATTATTATTATTATTATTATTAATTTAATTATTATTGTTGTTGTTGTTGTTGTTGTTGTTGCTATCATAGTATTGCTATAAATATCACTATTGTTCCTACAACTATTGTAAATTTAGCTACTACTACAGCAACATCTGCTTCTACAACTACTTAAATAATGCTTCAGCCATAACATCATACCAAACATTATCCCTTCTAATAATAACTACAGCTTTAACAACAACTACTGCAGCTGCTGCTACTATTAATATTACTTATATTACAACAACAACCATTGCTATTAAGACTGTTATTACCACTACTACCTCTACTACTATTACTACTACTACTACTACTATTATTTTACTATTACTACTACTACTATTATTATTTTACTACTACTACTACTATTACTACTACTACCAGTATTATTTTACTACTACTACTACTACTACTACCAGTATTATTTTATTTTACTATTACTACTACTATTTATTATTTTACTACTATTACTACTACTACTATTAATTTACTATTACTACTACTACTATTACTAGTACTATTTTACTACTACTACTACTATTTTTTTACAACTACTACTATTTTACTACTTATTACTACTACTACTACTATTTACTTCTGTTACTACTACTACTACTATTACTACTACTACTGATACTTTTTACTTCTACTACTACTACTTACAACTACTACTACTACTACTACTATTTTACCACTACTACTACTAACTATTTTACTACTACTACTGCTTGCTGTTTTACCTTTCTATTTTACTACTACTACTACTACTACTACTATTATTTTACTACTACTACTACTTACTACTATTTTACTACCATACTTCTATTGCAGTAACACCTCCGACTATTGCGATACTATTACAATAAAAACACAGCATCTACTACAGCTATTACACTGCTGTATTACAACAACAACTGCTGCTACTACTACTACCACTACTACTGCTATTACAACGGCTAAACAAAATTTCTAGTAATTCTTAAGTTTTTTTTATTTTTTTATTATTCTTAACACAGTTTTTAAACCTCGTTATTAGATGTAGTACGGTAAGTAACAAAAAAAAAAAAAAAAAAAAAAAAAAAGAAAAAAAAAGAAAAAAGAAAATTTACCGAGCGCCGTATTGTGTTGCGCGCTATTATGCGGCGTATCTTTTGTGCGGGTTAGAGGTGCAGTTCGCGGACCGCCGAGATCCAGTTACGACCCCGGGTCAACAACGCGTTACTGACGTGGCTAACGAAACGGAGCCGTGAGCCGAGAGACACGGGAAAGAAATCAACATGATTGATTGGGTCGATGAAACGTCGACATCGCCTTAATGACCAGACCGTCGAGCGCGCGTATCAGTGACATTTCTCAACGACCGCGGCAGCCGCGTAACCAACGTCTTTTTTTTTTTTTTTTTTTAAAAAATAATTATTATGTACCGAGTTTCTCTGTCAGAATTATCATGTGAGAAATAGCAGGCAGTAAGAAGAAGAAGAAAAAGAAGAAGAAGAAGAAGAACAACAACAATAACAACAACATCAACAACAATAATAATAATAACAATCACAACAACAATTATAATAATCACAATAACAAAAACAACAACAACAATAATAATAACAATAAAATCATCAACAATAATATTATAATAAAGAAAAGGAAAGAAAGAAACAGAAAGAAAGAAAGAAAGAAAGAAAAACAGAAAAATAAGAATTACATAGAGACTTTTTCACACATACACAAATAAATAAATAAAATGTCTTTCTGTCTTTTCTCTTTCTGTTTTTTTTTTTTTTTTTTTTTTTTGCTTTCTTTTTTTTGAAATAAATAGATGTTTTTGTGGCATCTCTTAATTTCTGTGTGTGTGTGTGTGTGTGTGTGTGTGTGTGTGTGTGTGTGTATATATATATATATACTCCACGTACACCCTCCACCCCCGCTTTTTTCTGGAAAAAAAAAAAAATTCGAATAATCGCGTCCGTTACATGAACCCGCACCTCGCCATTAATTTTAACTGCTTTTCTTCTTCAGGTCGACCAACGCAGATCTTCACGAGTTAGGCGTGGCCGGTGTAACTCTAGCAGTTAAACTCGTTCTGTAGATCAGTCTACACTCCGGTAATTGCCTGGGCGTTCACGTCTGTACCACGGATCACAAAACATTACTGGTGTGACGTCACAACGTTATCGGTTTCATTTCACGTCTTTTGTTGGAACCGAGGGGTAGGTGAGGGGGAACGGGTGGAGGTACTGAAGGGGGGGTATGGGTGGAGTAAGGGATTGAGGTAATGGACCCCAAAGACTGTCAAATATTGACGAATTGGCGGAACAGGTCGTTCAGTGCATAAACCTTTTTTCTTTATTTCTTTTTTTTTTTCTTTTTTCTTTTTTTTTTTTATTTCTTTCTTTTTTTAAATTTTTATTTCCAATTGTTCTACCTAATTTTATTTATTTTAATTCGATTTTATTTCCAAAGCATTTTCATTTCTATATTTATCAGTTTCTATATCTATCTATCTATCTATCTATCTATCTATCTATCTATCTATCTAGCTTATCTATCTGTCTATTTATCTATCTATCTATCTGTTTGTCTGTCTGTCTGTCTGTCTGACTGTCTGTCTATCTAGCTCTGTGTCTGTGTGTGTGTCGGTCTCTCTCTCTCTCTATCCTATTATTTACACTCTGTCTTGTATATATGTATATGTGTATGAACTTACGTATGTATATGTAATGTATGTGTATATACACCGATATACATATATACAAGACAGAGTGTAAATAAAGAGATAGACAGAGAAAGAGACCGACACACACACAGACAAAGACATATATATGTGTGTGTTTCTGTATGTATGTACATATACATGTACGTTTGTATGTATGTGTATATATATTTTTTGTATGTATGTACGCACACACACACGCACATATATATACATATACTTCACTTACACCCTCCACTCCTCGTTTTATATATATATATATATATATATAGTACATATCTATTTATTTATATATATATATATATGTGTGTGTGTGTGTGTGTGTGTGTGTGTGTGTCTGTAAAAGTGTGTCTGTTTCTCTCAGTATTTTCTTTTATATCTTTCTACATCTCTTCCTGACTCACATCTCTACTCATCCGCGCGTTTCATTTATTTCAACCTCTATTTAATTCTCTGTCTCTTTCATCCATTCTTCTGCGTGGCTGTCTGTTCGTCTGTCTCGCAACTGTAGGTAACTGGGTTTTTCACAGCCTGTCTCAGCTGGGTCATTCTGTTTTCTTATCTCCTGGAAGTACAAAGAACCGCTCACTGTCTGGCTTCTTTCGCCTGTATTAGTTTAGCGACTACTGAAAGAAGAAACCCACAATGTCGGCGAGTAATGACGTCATAGGCTTTCTGCTATTGCTGGTCTAGTTTTTGCTTAAGTAGAATAACGTAAATAATAAAAACAAGGAAGCATTCTTTTGTTTTAGCTGCGTATTGATGTATTGTAATATTTTGTATTATGACATGTGGAAGATTAATTTCCTGTGAGCCTTGATGCATAGACAAGCACAGACACAGAGAGATATATAAACATACACGCACGCATGCACGCACACATACATACACATATATACACACACACACTCACATCAATATATTCATTGACATAGATATTTACATACACAGAAACACACGCGCAGATATATATATATATACACATATATATATAAAACCTAAAACGTCCTCCAACAAGAACAGATCCCGGTTCCTCCAGCTCTTGAACAAATATCAGTGTGTGTATTAGAGGACGCGACGAAACCGCTGACGTGTACCGAGCCACGTCACCGACAGAAGAAGAAAACTTATCATTCATACTGCGGCGACGTTCAGACGCACAGACGTGATGGATGTTTATTCAGATCATCTTTCACTGACCCGACAGCGCGCTTGTTAATGTGTGCGTGCCAAATGACGTCGAGTATACCAGCTCGCAGCTTGGACCAAACGAGGGAGGAGGCGTGCATCTCACTCATTTCCAAATGTGAAACAGTTTCGGGAGATTTGAGGGTACATGATGTGTATTTGTGTGCGTGTGCGTGTGTGTGCGTGTGTGCGTATGTGTGTGTGTGTGTGTTTGTGTGTGTGTGTGTGTGTGTGCGGGTGGGAGTGTGTGTGTGTGTGTGTGTGTGTGTGTGTGTGTGTGTGTGTGTGTGTGTGTGTGTGTGTGTGTGTGTGTGAGTATGTGGGTGTGTGAGCGTGCGTGCGTGCGTGGGAGTGTACCAAGTGTTTGGCGTGATGTAAGTGGTACATAGTATTTATCAGTTGTATCACATGAAACTGGTTTGAAACAAGCTTGAACCAGTTTTGAAACATTCGGCTAAGAAACAGGAAAGGCAAACATATCGGTTCAGAATATTTAATGTTAAAATATTTCTCTTACTTTCTCTCTCTTCTATTTTCCTTCTTTTTTTTTTTTTCGTTCTTATTAGCTCTGGATTTGTTTGTTTATGTATTTATCCAATTGGCAGTCTGTCTGTATCTACATCTGTCTGTTTATCAGTCTATTTGTCTAACAAATTCAGCAGAAAAGTTCCAAAGAGCGAAAAAAAAGTAATAACAAACAAATAAAATAATAATAATAATAATAATAATAATAATAATAATAATAATAATAATAATAATAATAATAATAATAACAATATTATTAATAATAAAATGAATAAACAAATAGATAAAAAGTAAATAAATAAATAAAATAAATAATTATAAAGTACAAAAAAAAAGATAAAATAAAATAACATAAACAAACAAAAATATACATAAATAAGTAAGGGTATAAATAAATAAATAAATAAATACTATGAAATAAAACAACAACAAAAATAATAAAATAAAACAACAAGAAGAAAATAACTCAGTTAAGAAGATGAAATCACTGAAGCGTATCGAACCCGCGTCGCTGTGAACCACACTTGACTGAACACTGACTATACAAAATTAACACAATAGACTAAATTCAACATTTTCGCTCTAACTCGAGTTATGCCGAGTCATGCCGAGTTATTCCGGGGTATGCCGAACTATACCGAGTTATGCCGAGTTATGCCGGATTGCAGGATCAACGCCCCTCTCTCTGGCATATTTTCACTCTACCTTAAAGTTAGCATATCAAACAGTTTTAATTTTTTTTTCACTTTTATTTATTGCTTTAAAAATATTCTGTGGAAAATACATTCTGCTAATATGCCCAGATGGTATTGATATTATTATTACATAATAATAATAATAATAATAATAATAATAATAATAATAATAAATTCATTTAAAGAAGAATCTAAAGAATATAAATATAAAGAATAGAGAGAGAGAGAGAGAGAGAGAGAGAGAGAGAGAGAGAGAGAGAGAGAGAGAGAGAGAGAGAGAGAGAGAGAGAGAGAGCGTCAGTTAATAAGCCTCACATTTTAGGCGTGAAAAGTTACAAAACGAACAGTACCTCAGTCTTATGTGTACATTTCTACTAACATCTTCATTCAGCTAGAAACGACAATGATATGTGTTTATGAATGTTTATGTATGTGTGTAAGTTTGTGTATCTGTTTGGTCTGTATATTGTTTGTGATGTGTATGTAAGTGTGCGTAAGAGTTGTGCGTAAAATTACTGTCATAAATGTTAAGAATTGAAAACAAACATGAATGTGCGTGTTTGTAAGCGTGATTGGGGTGGTGTAAAATATTGCGTATGGTGTATATCTGTATATTGAGTATTGTGTCTGAATGTCTGTATGTGTTTGTTTCTGTGTGTGTGTGTGTGTGTGTGTGTGTGTGTGTGTGTGTGTGTAAAATTACTTTCATAAAATTTAAGGACTAAGAGAAAAAAGCATAGACAAATTTACTACACAGACTGAATCCATTAAATTTTTCTTTCTTGCCTGCTGACTCAGTCTGATAAAGACAATTCATACGTCAGCAGAAATACCTTATTTACTGAATTTTCGGAAATAAAAGTTATTTAAAATTTTATCACAAATATTTCCAAAATATTATTTTTATTGGAATAAAAATATTTTTACGTTTTGTTCCAAATTCTTAACGTTAATTTTAAACACTTACCCTAGCCCTAACTGTAACAGAATCATGACCCTAGCCCTAGTCACTGTTACTGTGACGGAGACAGCCTGTCTCCTCTTTAATATCTTGTCTCGGTTCTAATTACTGGTCACATGCGATTGCGTTAGACGCCCAGTGACTGTTACATATAACAATGTTAAATTATCCTTTTACTGAAACAAAACGAATTTTAAACATATCCTAAGGTGCGCCTATCCCTTAACCTGACTCTAATCCGAATGCTAACCCTTACCTTAATCCTTATAATAACACTATCACTAACACTAATCTTAATCCTAACCCTAACTCTGTCAACCTAGCCCTAAGCCTAATACCAGTCCTAATCCTAACCCTAGTTGTCACCCTAACACTAATCCTACAGCTCTCCCTAAACCTAACCTTAAAATACCCTAACCCTAAATCCTAATCCTAACCCTAATCCTTAAAATATAACCTTAACCTATCATTTAGGCAATAGTTGATGACGTATTGAACACTATCATTGTCATTACTGTCTTCGAAATCTGCTTAAATGTACATAAATATCTTTGTGATCACCTAGTACAATAATTTACGTTATGAAGATGTGACGAATATTTTGTATTATGTTGAAATGATGATAAAACGGACAGTAATACTAATAATGATAATTATGATGATGATGGTGGATTTAAAAACGATGATGAAGCTGATGCTGCGGGTGAGGATGACAGTAACGAAAAAAAAAAAAAAAAAAATGATGACGAGAGTATGAAAAGGTTTCAGAAAAACTATATTGCCTTTTTTACAAACAGCAGTTCACTACGAAATCCCAGTTTAGTTATTTCCAGTTCAGTTTTGCTAACCCAGAATTTATTTTTAGCTTGAGGAAGTAGACGCGGGTGAATGATCGTTTCTCATCAATGCCTCTCCGTGTTGCAGGCGGAGTAATACATCAGCGGAGTAATACATCAGGCGGAGTAATACGTCAAACTTTATCTTGTCAGTGCTTCAGTCCTATGTTCCAGGTTACCCCTCGTAATGATCTGCCTGTTTCTGTCTCTCGCTGTCGTGTTTTATTTTTCCTTCTCTCTCTCTACGTGTTTGTGTGTATGTGTGTGTGTCTGTGTGTATGTACGCTTTTATGTATGTATGTGTATCTATCTATCTATCTATCTATCTATCTATATATATATATATGTATATTTATACACACACGTACACCACAAATCTCTTTCTTTTTCTCAATCTCTCTCGTGTTTTTATTTGTCATTATCTCTCTCTCTCTCTCTCTCTCTCTCTCTCTCTCTCTCTCTCTCTCTCTCTCTCTCTCTCTCTCTCTCTCTCTCTCTCTCTGGTTTATTTTTCAGTTGTTTTTTTTGGCTACGTCTGTCTCTTTTTTTCTCTGTTCATATCCCGTCTATTCTTTCGTCTCTATCTACCCGTACATGTGTTTGTATGTTTAAGTATTGTGTTTGTGTGGAAACATTTAATCGATTCCTTTTTACATTTTTTTTTTTTCTAAATTTTTTTGTTCTTTTTTCTTTTTTTCTGCATGTTTTTGTTTTTAAAACGATTTTAATACTAACAGTCATTTGAGCGTATGCACTCACTTTGAACTGCACAATTCAAAAGTAATGGATCCCAGAGAACTATACAAAAAAAAAAATATAAAAAACTTCATTTTCCTAAGAAGTATTTCAACAAGCATTTGAGACAGTCTTGTGTTTGTTTATCCCGACATTTCTATCTTAACCATAAACAAACAGTCCACAAGGGAGCTGCTGTGTCCGCCATTATCGTCTGCACCGATCTGAAGATATTGCCTATCAATAAATTGAGATATGCCGTCAGGAAAATAGTTTAGCTCTGACGTCACCGAAAAGTGTGCGTGCGATGGCGTCTGCAGTGCGCCCTCTACCGCAGACAAAGCGAGTTTGATAGTATTGATACGCAAGTTTTTATTAATGGCTGCCTCTGTTGTCACCGGCCACACACGTCTGAGAAAACTTGAACACGATCACGTGCCTATTAACATGTTTTATTTACGTAATGAAAAGCGATTATAGATATTTACTAATAATTTATTTATTTATTTATTTATTTATTTATTTATTTATTTATGTATTTATTTGACATAATCAGTTATATATATATATATGTGATGTCAAATAAATAAATAAATAAATACATAAATTTAAAATTTTATATGCGTATGTTTCAGTGTATAAACTATATGTACAGATGTATTTGTATGAAGTTGTTTGTTTTATTTTATTTATAATTTTATTTATTTCATATATATTTATTATTATTATTATTATTATTATTTATTTATTTATTATGGGGGCCTGCTGTTGTGCGTGTGTGTGTATGTGTGTGTGTCTGTGCGTGTGTGTGCGTGTGTGTGTGTGTATATATATATATACATAAAGATATATGGTATCTATGTATGTGTCCATTTTTCAGTTTGTATGTATGTATGTTTCTGTGTGTGTATACATACCTACATACATACATACACACACAACATACACACACAACGCACACACACACACACACACACACACACACACACACACACTCATATTATAGTAACATATAAAAAGCAGTAGTCATTTGTATAATGTATAACTGTATTTAAATCCAGTCTTTGTAAATGTCGTGGACATTGAGAGGCTGTTACACTCTTTAGCCACAGTTTAGTACACATCAGACTGTACAAAGCAGTCGCGCTATATGTGTGTGTTTCTGTGTGTATTTGTTCTAGGTATGCGCACGTATATTTGTGTGAAAAACAATATGAAAAGAAAACAAAACCAGAAGAGATGATAATACTTTAACAAAAAAAAAAAATAATAATAATAATAAATAAAAATCAGGCTGTACACATTGTAAAATATATTAACATACACTACAATATATTAACACATGCACTAGAATATACGTACAGTATAATAATAAAATAAAAATAAAATAAAAAATACACGACAGGGCTAAGGAAACATATAGATTGTTGTTATTCTTATACATTGCAGTTTATCGCCAGGATTCACAGTTAGGCGATTTATCTCAATGTATTAGGCGATTCATCGATCGATGTGTAAGTTATCGTCACACGATCTTTTTCCACAGGGATGAAGTTAATCGATTCATCGCCAAGCAGCCTAAAATAGGCTGACGCAATCACAAGTGTTCGTTCCGTCGTCCTTTGGCCGATATTTGTCCAATTCTTACAACAGTTTAGCGATTTATCGCTACAAAAAACAACAGCTAGGCTAGTTTTCTTCATATAGCTACTGTCAGACGATATATCGCGATACAGCGATAGTTCGATACATCGTCATACGTCTTCAGCTAGATGATACATCCGAAGCTGCAGTTTTTTTTGTTTTGTTTTTTTGTGTCAGTTATGCATCTACGTTGTTGCTATACGAGTACAAAACGGTGACATATCGTTGTATTCTATCTACTGTAGATAATTATATGGATCAGCGCATGCTTTACATATTCATTAAAAATAATGATTATAGTAAAAAAATAGAGAGTATCGTGTGTTTGCACTCTGTCTCAGATTACTGCAAGTCGTAAAACATGAACTAGGATTTCACTGGCCTTGACATGTTTACAGTTAAATAGTTTTGTTTGTGTTTGGAGTTATGTACAGGTAAATACAGTCAGTATATTTCCACTTTGTCTATTCCGACTTCTGTGTGTGTGTGTGTGTGTGTGTGTGTGTGTGTGTGTGTGTGTGTGTGTGTGTGTGTGTGTGTGTGTGTGATACACAGTATGTACATATAAAAAAGAATTATAATAAATAAATAAATGATCAGTCAATAATTTTGTTTAAAATCAAAATGGGTCCTTAGTTAACACTTTAGTATTCATAACCCCGATACCCCCTAAAAAACCCCACAACAACAACTACAAAATAAAATAAAATAAAAACAAATATATAAAACAATAAAACAATAAATAAATAAATAAATAAATAATCGGTTCTCTTCGTTCATTTTCGGCTGTCGTTGTTCGTTAAATGACGTAATCAGTTTAGTAAAACCTCGGATGTTTTCGTTTACGAATATCTGCAGACGCACATTTTTATAATACCACCATGGAAACTTCAAGAACTATTTCAGGAACTATTTTCTATAAACTGCTGTTCTATTATGGCGCCGAATCTACCGTCACAGTCAGTCGCGCGTATGAATATCAAATATCTGAATAATGTTAGTAGTTCAGAGAAACAAGGAATAAGTAAGTGAATTTTGATGTTGATCATTTTTGTTACAGGGATGCCCACAACAAGCGTGCTTAATTATGTTTGTTCCTTTATTAGTATTTCACATCACCGTAGGAGTTTCCTTTAGAAAATAATATCCAGTGAAATGTTTTCTTTCGATGATATTTTTCTTTTATTCTTTTCTCATTGTTTTCTTCTTCTTCTTCTTCTTTCTTTCATTCTTTTCATATTGTTTATCCTGGAAATAAGTTCACCTTTTTTTTTTTTTTTCTTTTTTTTTTTTTGTTATTTTTCAACCGACTCTGCACTTTTTGTTTATTTGTTTCGTTTATGTTTTTTAGTTTTTGTTTTTTGTTTTTTTTTTGTAATCCATTAGATATTAATACCATTAACATAAGTATGTGAAAGAACTGACCAGGATTTTGTTTTTTCTTTCAAATTTCCACTTTTTGTTTTTGTTTTTGTTTTTTTAACTGCTCACTATTATTCGTAAATAAACGAAATCTCCGATCCGCTGACAATAATTTAACTATTTTTTTTCATCGTTTATCAAATTTTGTTCTCCTTCACACACACCAACCTGGGAATTTATTATTGCTCTATTTTCCCCCATCACTCACCCGCCCCCCAGAGTCACGCTAGCACGAGCAGAAGCAGTCGTCCGTGACGGGAAACGACGTCCTCACCCACTTGCACCGCTTCCTCATCTTCTTCTTCGCGTTCTGCTTCCTCAGCCGACTCGCCCAGTCCTCCGTGTCGTTCGAGTCGTCGTCGACCTTGCGCACGCGGTAGTCGATGTAGCTCCGGTGTCCCCGCATCACCACGGGCCTGCCAGATCTGCCTCCGCCGTGGCTGTTGTGGCTGCTGCTGCTGCTGCTGCACTTCCACTGCAGAATCTTGAGTCGCTTCTCCTTGGCCGGCACGCAGTTCATCCCGGGGGGCCAGGAGCACGAGCTCTCGCTGAAGCAGTAGCCGACCTTGACCCAGCGCGGCCAGAAGTACGGCCCCACGTACGTCCAGCGGCGGTACACGGGACACGTGGCCCGCTCCAGCAGCCACAGCTCGAGCGCTTTGACGACGGTGTCGTTGACGAGGCCCGACGACTGCCCGGACAGCGCCTGAGACAGGTTCAGAGCATGCAGCTGCTTCTGCAGGACGGGGTTCATCGTTACGAGGACGACGTCTTCCAGCGAGCTGGGTCGCGTGATCGACATGTAGTCCGGGTCGAAGTGACTCTTCATCCTGCGCATCAGCTTCTCCGGCTTGAGGTGCTTCTTGCGCGGAACGTCTTTCAGGATGAGTCGCTCCAGGGGGTCCCCGAGGAACAGGCCCGGCTGCTGCAGGCGGATGTGGTCCGTCCTCGGGTCGCGCGCGCGTCTGTAAGACGGCAGGCTGCACGAGATGTTCGTGACCAGGTGGAAAGCGAAACAGAAAGGAACAAGCGCCTGGTACGAGTCGTTCAGCTTCATCGTCAGTTCTGAAAAACAACAAAAAAAAAAAAAAAAATAAATAAAAAATTAATAAAAATAAAATATATAAACTAGACTGATTTACTGTAAAAAAAAAAAAACCAAATCCAAACAGAATCTGAGAGTAAAATTATTATAATTAATATTTATTCAGATAATCAAGAATAACAGCTAACCCAGTACTGACAGTGAATGTAAATGAATTCATTTAACACACGTCTGTTGAGATGATAAATCATTATCATTAACTTACATTATTTCGACAGTAGGAATAAATGATAATCACGAAGATACATCTGCTGACAGTGAGAGTAAAAACTGCTGTGATTAGCAGACATCTGCTCAGACAGTTGGTCATGCTAGTGAACAGACATTCATTGACGCTGACTGTCAGTTTAATTTTTTTGTTTTACGTATTTAGAGCAAGGACGCGTTAAATCTGGAAAATCACAAGTTCGTAAGTACTGAAGAATATAGCAAAAATATTTCAGCAATTTCGGCCAGTTCATGACAAGTGTATTGTGTTTGGATAAAGAATTAACGCAGCTTAAATACGACATCTGAGATTAACAAAGTCTTCTGTTGTCACAGTTTGTGGTTTTTTTTTTTTTTTTCAACGTTACCTAACTAGGTTACTAGGTACGATAATGCGTCATGCTCACATAACCAGTCTATGCGCAATCAGCTGATTCTATCAACAGTTATAAAACTAAAACATATGTATATATGTAATCATAAAGGTATGTGTATATATATATATATATATATATATAAAATATATATATATATATATAAATATCTGCAATAAATCAGTACTTTTCACAGATAATAACGCTCGTTGTGTTTTTGTATAACTATGACGTAATTCAGGAAACCCACCGATTCCGCAGCATGAGTTACTCTTTTTGTTTAGCCATGAGAGACTATTTATCTTTACCCTCCCAAAGACAGTAAAATACAGCTAAAATCAACTCATTTTCTTTTATACGTATGGCGTTGGCTGGATCGGGAAATAATGAAACAAATGCAACCAAGAAGGACTGATCTAACGACTACAACGACTCAGACAAATCACTAATAAACATCTCACTCGTCAGCTACCCGAGAGAATAAAAGAATTGGGGCGTGGTTGCAAAAAGATAAAACAAACTTTACGAAAATGAAGAAAGTTACGAGTTTGCAAAAAAACAACAACCGATAGTGCACCTTTAAACAGATGTATTCGTCCTTCAGAACTAGTTAACTGTGTCACAATGACGTGATACCGCACACTAGTAACTCGGTTACGTAATCCTAGAAAACTGTGACATTAAAGGGCGGAGATACATACAGAAGATGAAAATTACACACACACAAACACACACACACACACACACACACACACACACACACACACACACAAACACTGAAACACAGAAACAGTCACACACATGTATACATTATTACATAGAGATATATACATACATACACACACACACATACATACATACATACACACACACACATACATACACATATACAACATACGTACGTACGTAGTACATACATGCTTACATGTACATGTACATTCATATCTGCGTATGCAGACTGGTGAATTATTTTTAACGATGTTAGTACTTTAATAATAGTAATATATCGGTTTCAAGTAAACATTGCCTACTTCTTAATTTACTTACATAAGCAGATGTGATATGTCTTAGATAAATAATAAACGTAACATGCTGTAATATAAGCATCCAGATAAATTTAATAGAAGTATAAATTAATCCTAGTAGATGTGTATTCAAATTAGATTAGATAAACGTGAACTGTAGTCTCCATGGCGATACACACACACTCACACATCCACACACCTATATACACACATACACACACACACATACACATCCACACACCTATATACACACATACACATCCACACACACACACATACACACATACACACATACACATACATCCACACACCTATATACACACATACACACATACACACACACACATCCACACACCTATATACACACATACACACACATCCATACACCTATATACACACATACACACACACACATACACACAGACACACATACACACATACACACACATACACACACACACATTCTCTCTCTCACACACACACATCCACACACCTATATACACACATACACTCACACACATACACACAAACACACACACATATAAACACACACATAAACACACACACATTCTCTCTCTCACACACACGCACACACACCTATGTTATAATATACATTATATTTGTCTTATTAAAGCGATTTCAGAACTGACGATGAAGCTGAACGACTCGTACCAGGCGCTTGTTCCTTTCTGTTTCGCTTTCCACCTGGTCACGAACATCTCGTGCAGCCTGCCGTCTTACAGACTTTAATTAAGTGGTAATAAATATTCTAAACATTTTGTTTGTTTGTTTCTACATGTACAAGGCTAAGAATAAATCTAATATATACTAATACGACGCTAGACGTAAATCAAAAGAACGCGCGGTATAGACACGAATATTAAAATCCACAACTCGGAACAGTAACTATGTATAAATATAAAAAATAAAATAAAAATCCTTACCTGATGTCGTCGTTGTTGCAGATGATAATTATACCTGATTCTGTTGTTTGTTCGTTTGTCGTTTCTCTGAATGCCTTTTTTTTTTTTTTCTTTCTTTTTTTTTTCTTTTTTTTGTTCTTTATTGTCTCTCTTCACCCAGTGTGCAAAGCTTTTAACACCGATCTTCCGTGCGTACGTTCGTCTGTGATGTTGATGTCCATGTCTGTAATAGATATGACAGGTTGGTAGTGTAGAATGTCAGGCACGCCGAGCAGGGAGTTGTTTTCACGAATAATTTACCTGTACGTCACGCCGCGTTACCGTGGACGAAGCGAAGTCAGCCCCGCGTAGCGGAACAGACAGAGAGCACCGGTCTATAATCTCCTTTGTAATCGGGATGAGCAGTGGGTTATAAACAGTCTATCTGATGGTGACGATTATGATGATGATGAAGATTATGACGGTGGTGGTGATGATGATGATGAAGATGATGACGGTGATGATGATATAGATGAAGATTATGACGGTGATGATGATGATGATTATGAAGGTGATGAGGAAGATGATGACGGTGATGATGATGATGATGAAGATTGTTACGGTGATGATGATGATTATGACGGTGCTGATGATGAGGATGAAGATTATGATGGTGATGATGATGAAGATTTTGACGGTGATGATGATTTAGGTATGTTAGATTTTTTTGGTGATTTTTATTTTATAGTTTAGTTATTTTTGCCATCAAGATGATTAAGATGATATATTTTATAGGAGTCACGATAACTGTGATGTCGATTATGTATACTCTGGTGCGAATATATATATATATATATTGTTATTTGTAATGTATTATTTATCATCGAGATGACCAATAAAAATTTTAATATTAATTAAATAATAATAATAATAATAATAATAATAATAATAATAATAATAATAATAATACAATAACAACAACAAAACCAGACAAATTAATTAAAAAAGAAAAGAAATTAAATGTCAGTAGTTGTGTAATGATGATGTTGATGTTGACGACGACGAAGGTTTAATACATCTGAGCGAGTTAAACAAAACTGAATGAAGGCGTGACAGTAATTAGCGCATTATTATTATTATTATTATTATTATTATTGTGGGGTTTTTAAAGAATAAGAAAAAAGAAGATTATGATTTTTTAAAATGTAGAAATATTTTTTTTATCAACTATTCAAGTAAACTTTTATTAGTGTTGATTATGATGGAGATTATTCATTTAAAAAAACATTTTTTATTTATTTATTTACTTTTTTATAACTGATATTATCTGGTTTATAAAAGGTCACGACAATAAACAAAAAAATAAACAAACCTATAAATATAAGCAGAAGTGCGTAAACAATACCAATAAAAAAAATAATTAGAAGTAAACAGTTATGGTAGCAACATCTAAAACCACTACCACCGACAACAACAACAACAACAACAACATTACTATTATGTTGTCATTACTATTATTGTTAATTATTATTAAAAGCTTTTGTTTCTTGTTAATACAAAATAGATTATCAACAATGAAACAATGATATATTTTTTTTCTGTCTTGTTATACTGTACACTTAACCTGTTTTTTTTTGTTTTTTTTACCACTGTTCCTAAACTTGTATACAGGTCATAAAAGGTCAAGAAGAGTTATCTGCACTTGGGTCGTTAAGACCTACAGAGGTCAAAGGTTGTCACACAATGGAATTCCAGCTCGGAGAAAGTGCAAAACAGTGAACAGAGAATTACTAAGTCAGGTAGTCAGTTTTCTGGTGTTTTAGTAAGTAGAGGATTTAGTCACTAGATGAGTGAGTGAGTGAGTGAGTGAGTGAGTGAGTGAGCCATTCAGTTAGGTGTTTAATCGACCAATTGATTAATTGATTAATTAATTAAGTCAGTCTTTATTTATTACATCTGATATTTGATCATTCTGTTAGGTGGTTGGTAAGTGAGAAAGTAAGTAAGTTAGTAAGTCAGTCAGTCAGCATGCAGTTAAGTAAAAAATAATAATAACGAAGTAAGTAACTATGTAAGCAAGTAACTTAGTAGGTAAGTCAGCAAGTAAATAAGTACGTAAGCAGTAAGTAACTAAATAAATATATCAGCAAGATTGTAAATAAGTAATTAAGATGACAAATAATAAGTACGTAAGTAAGTCAGCAAATAACTAAACAAGTGAGTAAGTAACCAAGTATATGAGCAAGTAAGTAAGTAAATCGGTAAATTATTAATTATGTCTATGTCTTTAAGTCAGTCAGTATTGCAGAGTACCAGTGTATTTTAATCAAATTCACTGATATTTCAGAATACATTTTTTTTTAGAATTAAGGTAACGTCTTCGAAAATCCCCCCTATAAATATATCAAACAGATCTTCTGTAAAAACATATACTAAGAAAAACAAAAATGGTGTGAAAAAAAATTGAAAGAATGAAAGAAAGAAAAGAAAACTTTACAAATCTGCAGAAAATACATCAAATAACAACAAATGCGAAAATAGCGAGAGAAAGAGCGAGCTGTTTAGAGTGAGATAGAGTGATAGAAAAATAAATGAATAAAAGTGTTTGAGAGAGAGACAGCGAGACAGAGAGAGAGACAGAGAGAGAGAGAGAGAGAGAGAGAGAGAGAGAGAGAGAGAGAGAGAGAGAGAGAGAGAGAGAGAGAGAGAGAGAGAGAGCGAGAGCGAGCGAGAGCGAAAGAGCACTACCCAGCATCAGTCCCAGTATTACGTCACAGCTTTAACAAACTATGACGCCATCGGAATTCCGTAAAAAAATATTTTTTTTCCTTTACTTCGTGGCTAGCACAGCGTACTTCAGCTTTGAGATATTCTTCTTCTTTCACGTTATCTCTGCCACCATCTCCTTCTTCAGTCGTCGACACACAATTCGTCAGGAGTGAGAACTGCCAGCCCGCTGGAATGCTAACCTTTTTATCGCGGGTTCTAGGCACGCCAGCGCTGCGGAGAAAGCGGGGATGTGTCGAGCTTGCTGCATTGACTGCCCATCACCGGATAAGACGAAATGTTAGGACTCGAGATAAGAATGTCAGATACGTTCCCGAACACGCGGTTACGTAATACGTGACTAATTACGTTACTGATTTGCAATATGCCAGAGATGAGAATCTTTTTTTTTTTTTTTTTTTTTTTTTTTTTTTTTTCTTCTTTTTTTTTTTTTATTTATTTATTTATTTTTCTGTTCTTTCCTATTTATTTATTTTTCTTTCTTTCTTTCTTTATTTATTTCTTTATTTCTTTATTTATTTATTTATTTTTTTTAATTTATTTTTTTTTTTTTTTTTTTGTCCTTTTCTGTCGTTTCCTATTTATTTATTTATTTATGTATGTATTTATTTATGTATTTATGTATTTATTTATTTATCAGAAAACCAGCACAATAATATTTTGGATGTAGATTTTTTTTTTTTTTTTTTTTTTTTTGCAGAATGGTTCTGTCGTTTGGTGCTTTATGCCAATCCAGAAAGTTCGCAGGAAAATCATTCTAGTGAAAACACGAACACAGCTATAATTTGTTTGATATTTTGTGTTAATGCTTTAATGTTTCATGCATAATCAGAGCAAGATAGATGGAAAGTTACCTAATTAGGTAAAGCATGAGCTCCAGTAATATCCATTTTTAGAGAAATAACTAATAATAAATAACGCATTTGTCTCAAACAACTTAGTAATAGTACTAGCGATAATATATTAAACAAAAACTAAAAAACAAAATTTAAAGAAAAACGAAAAAAGATGGGAGAGAAAATAAAAAGTTGAAAGCAAAGAAGAGAAATTGAGGAAATATAAAGATATAGAAAAACAAGATTTTTCTATTATAGTTACCAGATGTATAAAATCCAAAAAAAAAAAAAATAATAATAATAATAATAATAATAATAATTAATAATAACAATAACAATAATAATAAATAATAATAATAATAATAATAATAATAATAATAATAAACTTTATTTACATTTTGCGGCGTTAGAAATATGGCGGACGTCTGAACAGCAAGAAAACGTTTTTCACGAAACAGTTTCTTCACCGAATTCCTAAGAAAATGGCTTAATTCAACGTCATTAACCTGCACGCGCTAAACCCGTTCCAGCAGGCTGATTAACTTTCAACACTTCTGCCTCACTTGAAACACACGCGCCTTTGTGTTTCTGCTACATTGTAAATTGCGCCTGCATCTCGTGCAATCGACCCATAAAGGGGATTTTATTTCAACATGTCTGGATAAAAAAAAAATTTCCCTCATTTTTTTTTTTTTTTTTTTACAGTGAAGACAGACCGAAATGCTGTTCTAACAACGACGTTGTTGTTTTATCTCCGGCGTCATGTTTACACATTTTCACTTCAACATTCTTCGTCTTGGGCGTTTGGTCGTCATCTTTGTGTAGCGGACTATCTCGTTCTGAGCAGACGATAATCTACTCTTGTTTCGCGCCTCGCGAAGGGCTGAATGCCTAATTACCTTCAATAATATTATATCAAGGGCGGTGCGCCATGTCCAGAACATTCTGGCTGCAGAAAGGAATGTAACGCGTTATCTAATTGAAATGTTTTTTAAAATTGTTTGTTGACGATGAAGAAAGAATTAAAGCAGAATCAGAGATGCTTAGAGAGAGAGAGAGAGAGAGAGAGAGAGAGAGAGAGAGAGAGAGAGAGAGAGAGAGAGAGAGAGAGTTTAAATTAAAACATTTTTATTATTAAAATTAATATTTAAAAGTAGTTTGTTTTAAAATAAAATAAGAAAATATATTTAATCGTCTTTTTTTTTTAGCAGATCCAGACGTTCAATAAATTAAGCGTGACTGATACATCAAAAAAAAAAAAAAAAAAAAAAAAAAAAAAAAGAAAGAAAAAATAGAAGTGGTGTTTGTAGCAAAGTAAAAAAAAAAAAAAAAAAAAGTTTCCTCTGATGATTAAAATACCAAATATTTGAAACCGGGAGAAAAAAAAAAAAAAAAAAAAAATGAAAATCTATTTTTACCAGTCTCTTTAAGCGAATGTTTGAATGAAATCAAACAGCCAGAGAGAGAAATTTAAACAGTGTGTTCTGCTGATGTCATTATAGAGTAAAAAAAAAAAAAAAAATCACAAGTTTCGCTAGTAGTGGTGGAAAGATCCGCTTGGCACATTAATTATACGAACTGTCAAGACTGGTTACACCTAATAATATTTTAATGAAAACGAGACACGTCTGGCTCATGTGATATTCACATAAAACAAAGGTTAATGTCCTGTGTGTGTGTGTGTGTGTGTGTGTGTGTGTGTTGGTGGAAGAAATTATAATTGCTGATTTAACAAACATTTATTAAAAACAGAAGAAAAAAAAGAACCATTTCGCATGCACACAAAAACATTCACATTACATGTACACACACACATACATACATACACACATACATACAAATATACATACATACATACATACATACATACATACATATAAATAAACATATTTATCTTAAAATCGATAGAAGTCATTCATAAAGAGAAACGCAGCCGTTTTTCTTTCTTTCATTTTTTTTTCTCTTTTTTTTTTTTCTCCTTCTTTATATCATTATACAGAAACCATATGTTTCACATGTAATATAAAAATGAGCTGAGGTGTCTTTAAACAAATATTCATTCATTCTGTCTGGTTATCAATAATGTAAGTATATTTACGTAAGTTTATTTTATTTATATAAGTAGTCTCATTTGTACGTTTGACAGACGTAAGCTAGCACAGGCCTATCTTCTCGAACAGTGAAACCTTGTCCAAAACTACGTCACAAAGTTCTTAACGCCGAATAATCAGTACGCATGCGCGACGTCTGCTAAAGCCCGCCCAGAGTGACGCGAGCCGGAATGCATATTACCCCCCACCCAACCCCGCTATCGATCATCTTAAACGGAGCAATTTGTAAAAGCAGAAGTGAGAAATAATTCATAGGAGCATTACCTGTGATATAAACAATCGCGTGAACTTTCAAATCTTTTTTTTTTTTTTTTGCCCCTTTCTTTATCACTTGGTGAAGATGGAATCTTTCTGTGGCTTTTCAACAATCAATTAAGATAGAGGGGAGCGCCAGAATGTAATTTATTGTGGCGTGTGTTTATTTGCCTGTAATACTCGGTCGATTCCTCGTGAAAGCGAGTGACTGACTGCTAGTGTTACGTATTAACTTGGCAGATGATAAATTTATTTCTCAGAATGAACGAGTGAATGAATAAAATAATGAATGAATGAATGAATGATCCTATAAATGGTGAATTAAAATCACTGTTAATAATATACTGATGATGACGACACAAACAACAACAACAATAACAATAACAACAATAATAACACTAACAACAACAGTAATAATATTAATTATAATAATATGTTATGATACAAAAAATATATTGATATATTCTTATAGTGGTGTTTGTGTGTGTGTGTGTGTGTTTGTGACATACACAGAGAGAGAGAGAGAAGGTGACAAAAATAATAAATAAATAAATAAATAAATAAGTAAATAAATAAATAAATAAAATTTCCAATAAACAAAACAAAACAAAAAAAAACAGAAAAAGAATTTTGATAAAATAAATAAAGAGGAAGAAACTGAAAACGCCATAATCTGTATATATTTGTTAAATACGTACAAACACGCAGATTTATATACAACAGCACTGAAATTTATGTGGACGATCTAATCTTCATATTACTCCTATTTTTCCCCGTTTCTCTTTTCATCTTTCATGGACTCCTGTCTTTTACAACCATAATCATGATTTTCAAGCGCAAAAAAAAAAAAAAAAAAAAAAAAATAAAAAAAAATAAACTAACTGAACGGAGGCGCGTGTTACAGAACCAAAACGCATCACCTGAACGGAGAACGGCTGCTTTCAAGCTGAATGTCAGTCTGTGTGTTTACAAAGATTTACTCTTTCTCTAATCAATTTTATTGCCGGCGTATCATGTTTACTGCGGACGCGAGACGTGCAGATCGGAAAAATGGTCTCGCTTCGGAAGAAATGTCAAAACGCACGCTTCATTTAATAGATTATCTAACGAGTCGAAACATCTGTGTACAAGTTCGAGTTATCACCGGTCATCGCTCCGCCATCTTAGTTTTCATACAGTATCACTGAGTGGAGAACTACTTTCTAAAGAACTATTTGGTTTTAGTCACCTAAAAATGTATCGCTGCGCTTAAACTATTTCTTATAACAATAAATATATGTAACTGTAGTTGGAACTTGTTTTCTTTTTCTTTTCTTTTTTTCATTTTGATGTACGTGATGTAGCCAAAGTGCGCTGAACTTTGAAAGACTATCTTAATGATATAAATGCATCAATGCGAAGCGTAGTTTTGAGATAATAAATATTTATGTTTGGGCGGTCTGACGAATAAATTAAAAATATATAATATTTTTTTAAAAATCAAAAAAAATAAATAAATAAATAAATAAATAAAAAATTTCAGGTGGTTTCGTACTAATTTTTTTAATTTATTAATAAACATGTATCGTAAGACATACACAAAACATTTCTTTTTCTTCTTCGTTGTCGTTACAAACATCATCAACATCAACAACATCATCATCATCATTTTCTTCTTCTTTTAAAATCAAAATTTATCACAGGTAACCGAAATTGTCTTTACAACACAATAAAATATACAGGCGCAATTTCTGTACAATAACCAATGCTTCGTTCTTACAAATTACGAATGATAAATGTTGTCTTCGGTTATTAGACTACCCCAGCAGTCTGTATGTCCGCCAGTGACTGTGTCAGTGTGTGTTAGAATGTGAGTTAGAAGAGTGTGCACAGTGAATTCAGATCTTCCTTGTTAGAACTGTGAAGAATGCGTTGCTGTCAGAATACTTTATTGTCTGCGTTATCAGTTCTTTCTCCAACCAATTAGGAAAGTGGGTAGTTCTACAGTGCTCATGCAGATATGATATGGATAACTTATTATTCCCTGGGGGGCGGGGATGAGGTTATATTCCAGTATATTACTGCCATATTTTTTTGATCCAAGACTTGAATAAGAGGGGGGGGGAGGGAATGTGATTCAGCTCGAGTCTGATGCTAATTTCCCGTTCCAACAAGAGCTACAGCGGTTGCGTTATGAAAGTTATGGGTTTCCATTATTTGTAAATCACGTTTGTAGGAAAAAGGCTTTGGTTTTATGTTAATGTAAAAGCACAAGACTGTTTTTTTTTTTTTTTCTTCTGAGTCTGAGTTCATGCAAATTCACGCCTGTAAATTCCAGTGATTATTAAATTTGTCTGAAGTGACGTTAAATGTGCGTTACCTTCTTTTTATTTCACTTTTAGGACGTCGGAGGAATGTTTACATCGCTCTTCCAACAAGCAAAACGCTTGTTTCGGAGCGGAAGTGCCGTCAGCAGAGGGAGCGGGAATGCGGGAAGGCGAGGGGAAAATAATCCAGAAAGACAGGAATTCTCGGAATATTTCTGGGAACGCGGGAATAAATCAGAAGACTGTTCAATGGCGCACGTTTTAGTGCAGGCCACTGGAATCCTGCCAAAGTCATTTTTTTTTTTTTTTTTTTACTTTATCTGTTTATTCATGTCACACACACACACACACACATAAACACACAAAGATACACACACAGACATACACACACAAATATACACACACAGACATACACACACACATTCACACACACCCACCTACCCACTCACACACATACATACGCACACACGCACACACACACACACATACGCACACACACACACACACGCACACTCTCTCTCTCTCTTTCAGTAAGTTTCTCCAGCCTTGGTAGTACGCATGAACTCGTAATGTTTTGGTGTTTTTATTTATTTATTCACATTTTTTATTTCATGCACCAGGAACTGGACCATGCCAAGGCTGTTCACTGATCTAAGAACAGAAATATACTGTAGGAGTGATATAATATTATAACAAGTAACAAGGGTATTATATATATATATATATATATATATATATATATATATATATATATATATGAAAATACCATAAATGATAACGGTAAATATTCACGGTTATGGTGATAACTTTATATTGATAACTGTAAATATTTATCTGATGTTGACAAATGTAAATATTCACAGTTACGATGTGATGAATAACGTTCTTTCTTTCAATTTCTTTCATCCATCTACTCTCTGTTTTAAATGTTTATTTGCTTTTTCTTTCTTTCTTTTATAAGCAGTTAAAATTCTTTCTTTCTATTTTTTTAATACGTTTTTCTCATTCACTTATCCATTCGTTTAATCATTTATTCCTCAATGTGGGCTTCTACGGATTTTAAAATTTTTATATTCTGATACAATTATGTGTCTTTTCAAAAACGTGTTCATTCATCCGTGCGTCCGTTTGTACATTCATCCGTCCAACCAACCCCTCCCCCTTTCTTTCGTCAATTCATTCATCCACGTAACAACCGAAATATCTCTCTTCTTTCCATCCCTTTTTTTTTTTTTTTTTCTTGTGGTATTAATTATCTCGTAATGAAATTTAAATTACGTCGACTCAGAAAACGACATTGTTTACGAACTTGTCACCGTCACAATTAGCTTTGTTAGCAGGCGGCAAAACTGAATTAATGAAGCTAATTTCACAAACTGAAATACAACAGATCTAATTTGTAAACCTTTTTTTTGTACGACTTGTGTGCTGCCCACATGTGAAAATGCATTCTTTTGCAGGTCATTTTTTTTTTATTATTGTTTACAAATTGTTTACAAATCGGGAGAAACTGTCAGATACGCCCTAGATATGCCTTGATTATTTTTAAATAATAATAATAATAATTTTAAAAAATCTTGTCTAGACGGGGGGGGAAGAGAGAGAGAGAGAGAGATGAAAACAGAATGAATGAAAGAAAAGCAGAAAAGAAAAAATACATAATAAATAGAAAAATATAAACAGAAAAAAGAAAATGAAGGCGAAATCGTTTGGAAGAATGTATCAAAAAAGAGAAAAAAGAAAAGAAGAAGAAGAAAAAAGAAAATAGGTAACAACTCCAATACACAGTCTATTTTCATTCGGTAATTTCCGTGACTCACACGTTAGCCTTGACCTCAGAAATTCTCTGACGTCATCTTTTGTTGACATTCTTGTGAATTACTTTTATTGCGAGGTGAAAAGTCTTAATGATTCCATGATTTAGGCATTAACAGACTGGCAAGCGTTGTTTGGAGAAACAACACTTTGCCCAAAATAAATCGTTGATTGAAAAAATATGCATAAATAAACGTTGAAGGGCACAGTGAAGCAAACGCTGCAGTATAATAGAAAAAAACAAAAAGAGTCAAGAAAAGAAAATTAGGTACAAAATACCTCCAAAAATAAAGACTTGATCGGAAAAAAGAAAAAAAAAAAAAAAAAAAAAGAAAAGAAAGAAAATAAGAAAATAAAAGAAACAGAAACAAAATAAGGAAAAAAATTGAAAACTAAATAAAGAGGAAAAGCTGTTAGGTGCAAGTGTTCTAAAAATTCGAAATTCGAAACCAAAAGATACAAATTGTGTGTGTGTTTATGTGTGTGTGTGTGTGTGTGTTAATTTGTGTGTGTGTGTGTGTGTGTGTGTGTTTTTAATTTTCTCCAGCTGTATATTTATTACGAATTAATGTTTAACATTATTATGCAACTCAGTTGGTAACCAAACAATAATTACGTCACTTGTCAACAGATTACATCAGTACAGAACAACTGACGTCATAGCAGAACAATTCTAGTCGCGACAGGAAGATTACATCACAGTTTTACAATTTACGTTTCAAAACAACGAAAACAAATCTCATTAATCGGCATATTATCAAAGCAAGGGTTATTAAAAGTCATTCCGGTTTTTTTTTTTTGCACCTTTATCATTTTCCAAGAGAACATAAAGTTCATAGTGATATAGATTATTAAATACACTAAGGGCAAGAACATATAGGGTTTTTAAAAAAAAAAAAAAAAAAATAAGAATTAATGGAAAGAAAGTTAATCAAAGAATCGCTTGTTTCGGAAAGTCTTTTTCTCAGAGAAGTCAACCATGTTGTTATAAACTACATAACGCCAACACTAGGTCTCTGTTTGCTGTTAAGTAATTTGCTTCGTGTTTCTCAAAACCCGCTGGGAACTTGAAATTCAAATTTCCCAAGTTTGCATCTTTGTCGTTAATAATACAAGACAATAACCACTGTTTTATATCAAAAAAAAAAAAAAAAATAAAAAATAAAAAATGCCTCGAGAAATAACAAAACAAAAAGAAGAAAAATTGTGTTGAATAATCTGGATCGGATTTAGATACGGCAAGAATCTGAAGCTTGATCTTTTCTGGGAAATTTATTTAACAAATGCTGACAGATAAATCTGCTGTAAAGCAAATGACTTTGGCCATTTCAGTACGTGAGATGGCAAACGGTAGTGAGTAAATCTGCCTAGTGGTAGTAAAAGAGGACAGGTTTTGGTAACACTGGAATTTCAACATTGTGAAGTAAACTTAATTCAGACTAAATTATACCCTTCTTTAGCACGGTAGTCGGCGTTTTGTATGCCCCCAAAACGCAGATTAAAAAAAAGTAAAATTTTAAATAATATATATATATATATATATATAAAAATTATTATTATTTATTATTAATTGTTTTATTAATAAAAAATAAAAACAACAGCTTCAATAGTAATAAATAAATGACCCTCAGCTACATTCTAGTATTCACAACCCCGATATGCCCCCCAAAAAGATAAAAAAAAATAAAATAAAATAAACTTCCATAACAGTCTTTTTTAAAATAAATCACTGTTATATTTCACAATCAGCAAAGATTTCTGCACTTTCCAAAGAGAAAGTGGACAAAATAGCTCTAGCTTTTTGTTATAATAACCCCGTAGAAACCTTACGTCAATTTTATATATATATATATAAAATTTTATATAACAACATAAAATGGTAATAAGAAAGGTAGAGAGACTATCTGATTACACCGGGCTGGTAAAGATTCATGAGAAAGACAAGTAAAAAATAGTTTGGAAGAAGAAGAATTGATTTCATATTTGCGTTCTTTTATTACCACCCGCGATGTTTTTGTCTGAAACGCAATAGTTAAGTGTCGTGTGCAGTTTATACTAAAACTGTTTTAAACCAGAAGAGAAACACTTTTGAAAACAACTATAATAAGATAATATGAAATAAAATAAATAAATTAAAAAAATAAAAATAAAATAACAAAGACACGTGTGAACATAACAATAGGAACTTTACTTTATTTGTTAAAACAAGGTAACAGTAATTCATTATTTTAATTAATCATTTATCAGACCTTACACTATAATTTATTTATTTATTTATTTATTTATTTATTTTATTGTTATGTTTATTTTATTTTATTTTTGTGTTTATTTATTTTATTTTATTTTATTTTATTTTATTTTATTTTATTTTATTTTATTTTAATTTATTTTTTATTTTATTATTATTTTATTTTATTTTATTTTCATTTTATTTTATTTTATTTTATTCATTCATTCATTTTTATTTTTTAAACTATTTTTGTTTTTCATTTTACATCTATCAAAAACATTGCGACATTTATTATCTTACATAGCTATTTTTTCATTCACTGGATTTAAAAAAAAGAAAAAAAAAACGTTTTCCGACTTTAAAACATTACTTTCACTGTTACAGAAGCAAACACTTCTTTATCACGAGCTGCCGACTTCAATCTAACATTTTCTGAAATCCATCGAAACGTCACATAAAAAGGAATTAAAGGAGCACTTAAAAGACGCGCAGTATAAAATAAAATTCGTTTTATGTGAATCCTAATGCACCAAGTATATAAAACAGATTTGAAGAAATATTTAGTAGTAATATATAAACAGCTGTGAAGTTGATGAATCAAACTTAGATACTGAAAGATAATATGCATATTTGTATTTATATTCATGCACACTCACAAACACATACATACACACATACATACATACATACATACTACACATAAATAGCATTAAACTCACATTCCTACATACATACATACATACTAAGACACACATGTATACATACTACACATACATATCATTAAACTCACATTCCTACATACATACATACATACTAAGACATACATACTACACATACATATCATTAAACTCACATTCCTACATACATACATACTAATACTAAGACACACATATAAATATTCTCACATAAACAAACACTTATGTGTGTGAATGAACGACTGACTGAATTTCCATGCTTAAGTATATTTCACATAGATCAAATGTTTGTTTTGAATACCCCTATATATTTTTAGAAAATATATATATTTTTTATTAATCTAGCCTTGCTATCGTCTTTGTTATTTAAAAAAAAAAAAAACCACACACTCAGGCGCTCTCAAATACATACACAAAGACGCACAGAAGCCATTGTACATCTACGTCTGGGTAAATCTGAGAATGCAGTAATAACAGCAATAAGAAAAACCTGTCATAAACTCATACAGTGGCATTCTTTCCCACCCACTCGCCGAAACAACTCGAGTGTGTAAAAACACTCATACAAATAACATACACGTCAGTGATACCTTTCTATTAATAACAGGTATATATATATATATATAACTAGTACAGCAACACGACAACTACATCAATAATAATAATAACAATAATAGCAGTAATAATAATAATTATAATAATAATAATAGCAGTAGCAATTGTAGTAGTTGTTGTAATAATAATAGCAGTAGCAATTGTAGTAGTTGTTGTAATAATAATAGTAGTAATAGTAGTAGTAATACTAATAATAGTAATAATAATAGTAATAGTAATAATAGTAATAATAATAGTAATAGTAATAGTAGTAGTAGTAGTAGTAGTAATAATAATAATAATAATAACAGTAATAATAATAACTGTAATAATAATTATAATAATAATAATAGTGGTGATTAGTAGTAGTAGTAGTAGTCGTATTCGTAATGGTAGTTGTAGTCGTAGTAGTAATAGTAGCAGGGACATTAACGACAAAAACGGTAAAAAGGAAAAAAAAATAATGATAACAAATGAAATTCTTTTTATTAAAAATTGTTATTATTATTATTACTATTATTATTATTATTATTAATAATTTTAAATTTTTATTATTATCATTATTATTATTATTATTATTATTATTATTATTATTATTATTATTAATCACTACAACAACAACATAATAATGATAATAACTAATTCAACATACCTTACAATACCAAAGAAAACATTATGCCGTTTCAGAATTTCGGTTCGGGACGTCCCATCAGTGAATGAATGTTCAGCAGTGTTTTCACGGAGGGAGAGATCGACTGTATGAACTTTTACTACATTGCAAAAACACTTCGGATAAAAAGCAAGTTGTCTTCTCATAGCAGGTTACTTGAATTGTAGCACGTAGCTCGCGCTCCGCTCGCGCTCTCCTGCGCGCCATCTACCGGATACTTGGCGTCGGATTTGGCGTCACCGTGTTTTGGGTGTCTTCAGAATCTTTTTTTAAATTTTTGTTTTTTGTTTGTATCTTTTTTTTCTTTTTTTTTTTCTCTCTCTTTTTTTTTTTAAATACTTTTACTTATTGACATGAAATATTTAATAAATAAATAAATAAATGAAATTTAAAAAAACACACAAAAAAACCCTCTTTCTTTTGTTACGTACCTGAATTAATTTAGAGATATATTTTTATTGATGTAGTACGGTACATTATGTAAAGTTCGGTTTCAGATTTCAAAATTTTGAAATACAGAAGAATTTTTTTTTTAAGATACCTTTATTTTTTCATCTTTTTTTTTAAAAAAAAATTCCTTTTTCATACCTGTTTACTATGCTTGTCTTTCTATTATTTTTTTTTTTTTCCAGGACTTTTTGAAATAGTAAATCAATGTTTCATATTATTTTATTACAAAAAAAAAAAAAAAAAAAAAAAAAAAAAAAAAAAAAAAAAACAAGAAGATAAATAAATAATAAAAAAAAATAATAAAAGAAAAACTGTAATAATGTGTTGATTTTAATTGTTAAATTACATATCCTGTTTGATAACAGACACAAGGAAGACAGTGACCCCGTATTAAATACACAACTAAAACACAATAGTTAATTACATAACAAAGATATCTGCTGCAAGAACCACAGAGACAAAATAATCTCATAATTGTCTGAGACTAGGATAGATGCTATAACTCTTGTCAAAAATATTGTAATTAAAAGAATAACTTTTATATTCATTACTGTGTGCAATTCGGCAAGCAGGCATGCTAAAACCCTTGTCAAAAATATTGTAATTAAAATAATATCTTATAAATTCATAACAGAACATAATTCGACAAGGATGCACACTCTAATTTGTGTTAAAAATACTGCAGATGAAATATCTTTTAAATTCGTTATAGAGAGGAATTTGGCAAGGACGCATGCTAGAAGCCTAGTTAAACATATTGCAATTAAAATAATGTTATAAACTTATTAAAGAATACATCAAAAGGTGTATGCATCCATAACTGATGACGTTAATAATAATGTAATTAAAACAACATGTCGTAAATTCAGTTTAAAGTCTCGAATCATGTAGCATTCAGTGGTTTAGTAACACACACACATACACACACACACACATATATAAATATATATATATATATGTATACATACATTATTTTTATTATTAAAGTATTATATATTTAACTGAGGTAAATGAAAGTAATAAATTAATGAATAAAATGAAACAATTCAAACAAATAAAGAAACAAACAAAAAAAAAACAAATAACAGAGAAACAAACCAAAAAAACCAAACAAAGAAACCATCAAATAAATGAACACATAAACCAATAAACAAAAAAATAATAAAATAAAATAAAAAAACAAACATTAAACAAACAAATAAACCAACAAACCAACAAAATAACAAAACAACAAACCATCAAACAAATAAATACATGACACTATCTTTAACACTAGACGTTGAAACAATCAAGTTTTGTTATATTCCTTGACAGATCTTCATGAATTGTCATCTTACAAACTCTCTCTTTTTCTAGAGCTAAACGTTGATGTCAGATTTTATTATTTAAAAATACGAGTGAAGAAGAAAAAAAAAGAGTAAGAAAAACAAACAGTAAGGAAGAAAAAAGGAAGAGTAAAACTGTATTTGTTGAAACAACATGCATGTATGTACGTATTTATGTATGTATGTATGTATGTATGTATTTATGTATGTATGTATTTATGTATGTATGTATGTATGTATTTATGTATTTATGTATGTATGTATGTGTGTATGTATTTATGTATGTATGTAATTATGTATGTATGTATTCGTGTATGTTTGTATATGTATATGCATGTATGTTTTTATATGCATATATGTATGTATGTACATATGTGTGTATGTATGTATTTATGTATGTATGTTTGTTTGTAAGTGCATATGTGTATGCATATATGTCAGTATATACATATGTATATATACATATATACATACATACATACATACATACATACATACATAAATATATACATAAATACATACATACATATATAAATACATACATAAATACATACATACATAAATAAATACATACATAAATACATACATACATGCATACATACATAAATACATACATACATACATACATACAAACGTAAATACATACATACATACATACATAAATATATACATAAATACATACATACATATATAAATACATACATACATAAATACATACATACATACATACACACACACATACATACATACATACATACATACATACATACATAATACATACATACACACACACATACATACATACATACATACATACATACACACACACACACACACACACACACACACATACATACATACATACATACATACATACACACATACATACATACATACATACATACATACATACATACATACATACATACATACATATATACATACACACATACATACATACATACATACATACATACATACATATATACAACGGTAACGTCGTCAGCCTTCGGAGTGCGGGCGAAAGGGCGCCATACGTTCGAGTCTCGTCAGCGGCATCTGACGGGTTTGTGAAGTCGTGATTGGACTTTGTCCTCCTGCGCCAGTGCGTTCAGTAATATTGTCTATGTGCAGAGTCTATTCAGACGTACATAAAACAGAGAATATTCAGTTCCTAAAATAAATAAATATATATTTGTATGTATGTATGTAAGTATGTATGTAAGTATGTATGAATGCATTCCTTTATATAAGTAAGTGTATAAAAATATGTTAATGGATCTGAAATAGAACTACCAGTATCTATAAAAAAAAAAAAATAATAAAAAATAAAAAACATCATAAAATCTAAATGTGTTCGCATATTTCTGTCAGAAATAGGTCTGTCGCACAATAGCGAAGTCACATAAAAAAAAAAAAAGTACTAAATAAAAATCTTTTGGCATTCAGATAGAGTGATTATGCTGCAGATGAAAGATCTCGCTTCCCGATCACGTCGTAAGTTCATTATTCCAACGAGAGATTAAGGCTTGGTTTTCGGCTTGTGAAACGAAACGAAGCAGACGTCTGGGCTAGAGCTGGCGTCTGAAACGAGGACACGACAGAATGCGCGCGCAGTTCGGCTACAGACGTGAACCAGAGAGTAACGTGATGTTTGGCACACGATTGTGCCGTCTGCAAAATTTTCTCTTTTTCAGTTAATATCGGTGATTATTTTTTTTTTGGGGGGAGCCGTGCTTCGCTTAAGATTTTTGTTTGCTGAAGTACGCTTGTTGTGGTCACTGTATGTATATGCCGAAATAATTTAGGGAACAATGCAAGAGTCATGTTTATTTCTTCAGTGTTCAGTACGCAGATCTGGTGTTTCTAGATGATTCTTGTTTATTTGGGGTCATATTTACTTACTTACTTACTTACTTACTTACTGACGTATATTTTTAATATCTGTGTTCCTGTCTGTCTGTCTGTCTATCTATCTGTATAATAATAATAATAAATATTATCATCATCATCATCATCATGATCATTATTATCATTATTATTATTATTATTATTATTATTATTATTATTATTATTATTATTATTATAGGTGTAATATGGAACGTCAGCAGTGATATTCACATTAACGAAATTAAATTACTATTACATCTAAGTGTGACAAGTAGATTATTTACATACTTAGTTAATACAAGCAATGATTACAAGTTAATAGGTCGTGCCAGGACCGATGCGCCGTTCTATAAATAACCACAAATTTATAGTCACGTGATGCAAAATGGATTACCTGAACGATAATGTCTAGACTGCTGAATAATTAAAATAATATCGCATTAACGACTTCACAGTTCATCTGACTTTGGTTTTTATTATGGTGTTTATTGATATCATTTTTCCCCTTTTTATTGTTGTCGTTGTTATTTTTAATTGTTGTTATTGTTGTTTTGTTGTTGTTGTTGTTATTATTATTATTATTAGTATTATTATTATTAGTAGTAGTAGTAGTAGTAGTAGTAGTAGTAGTAGTAGTAGTAGTAGTATTTAAAATATTAATTCTTTTTCTATAAAATCTGAATGAACTCATAAAGCAGACACAAACATCTTTTCCACACATATAGTCTGATATTTGACCTGTGTGTTCAACTACAACAACGGCAACAAGGCCACGATGTTCCGGAAACGATGTCTTTGGACATGATGTTACGTGCTCAGGGACCACGTCGCCGTCATCTGAATAAACACTCTCCGGTTATGAAAACAAAACACAAATCTCGGCAATTTTCTTTTTGCATCATCAGTGACAGCGTCTAAGGTTGGCTGGAGGGGATGCCGTGACCTTCGCTTAATCATCATCGGCTGCTTTGAAACATGAAATTGTAAAACTTGGACCCCTCTGAAAAGCAGTTCAGAAATCCATGCATTCTATCACATCTTCCACAGATAATAAATTCCTAACATGCATTGTGTTTGTGTGTGTGTATGTATGTATGTATGTATGTATGTATGTATGTATGTATGTATGTATGTATTTTTAAGAGAGAGAGAGAGAGAGAGAGAGAGAGAGAGAGAGAGAGAGAGAGAGAGAGAGAGAGAGAGAGAGAGAGAGAGAGAGAGAGTCTGCTCAGCATTAAGTAACAATCAAATCAAATCAAAATTCAAAACGGTGAAGTTGATGACTAAATGAATCGCTAAAAAGGTTAAATAATAAATGAAGCATAAATTCAATGAAAGGCTAAAGGAAAAAAAAAAATCGGAACAGAATAATATTGAATGTTAACAACAACAACAATAACAACAATAGTTAAAGAAACAAGAAAACACCATGGAAGAAAAAATAAAAGAATTAAAAACAAGAATTAAAAAAGAAAAAGGAAAGAAAGAAAGAAAGAAAAAAATGGAACATTTTTGGCGCCACTCTCAGGCAGACAGATGCACGTGCACGTCTGTTTGGAAACCCGGATGCAGCAAGTCGTGTGCACGATACAGCCAACACGTGCTGACATTTCCGTGCACTATTTTGAGAAAGACATAACAAAACGTGGTGTAGTGCCAGTGGAATTTGTTTCTTCACGAACGCAGGAAACATTTGTCTTTTTTTTGAAAAAAAGAAAAAAAAAGAAAGAAAAAAAAAAGAATGCTGTAGATAGCAATCTTATTAATTATCATGAAATACCATTTTAACACTAATGGCTGATACTTGTTTATACGTAAAGGTGACTCAGAAGTATTTGGCAGTCGAAAGTGTTTGTATTATAAAATAATAATAATAATAATAATAATAATAATAATAATAATAATAATAATAATAATAATAAAAAGAAAGAAAAAGGAAAGAACATTTCTTGTCAAATTACATGTGTGACTTTGTCTGTAGGTTTGTGTGTGTGTGTGTGTGTGTGTGTGTGTGCGCGCGTGTGTTTTCAGAACAAAATCAGAGCAAAAGTAAATCAAATTAATAAATAATTTTAAAATTACCTCTAACCCTATATTCCAAAACTACAAACATTTGTTAATAACTAAATGTCGTTAAATCTTGACCTTCGGTTTAACATCGTCTATTCTAGGTGATGATAAAATCTAAAATTAAAACCTTCAACAGAACTGTGACCTTTTCAAACGAGCAGCTTGGTGCACTCTGCTGAAAATAGAAAACGCTTCCTGGCTGTTTCACAATAATAGAGCAAATGTCGTCAAGCATTTATTCATATTCTGACACAATCATTTTGATTAAGATAAAATTTCTGTCTAAAATGTAACAATCTGTCATAATTTATAACCGTTTGCTGCACACATCTCATACAAATGGCCTTGTTTGGAACGAACTGTTAAGAGTGAAGCAGCTTTTTTTTTTCATTTTTTTTTTTTTCAGTTAATTAGCTCTCTCTCTCTCTCTCTCTCTCTCTCTCTCTCTCTCTCTCTCTCTCTCTCTCTCTCTCTCTCTCTCTCTCTCTCTCTCTCTCTCTCTCTCTCTCTCTCTCTCTCTCTCTGTCTGTCTGTCTGTATGTTTGTCTCTTAGATAAGCAGCATACGATTGCAAGACTGAAGCAGAAGTTAAAAAAGAAAATTAAGAATATTAAAAAAGGGATTGTATATATATCAGCATGTCATGATTTGAACAGGCGCGTTTCATGCGTGTGGTGGTCTGGGATGTCATGGGTTGTGTGGAAGCCGATCCTTTTTAGTGAACCCTTTACACGTTTTCACGTTCCAACGAGAGGTTGTGATACTGGGCATGCTAAAGATTCACTGCTGGCAATGATAGGAAAATAACGTAGCAAGTTTCAGAAGTGTATTTAATTTATTTTTTATTTTATTTTATTTTATTATCTTATTTTGTTTTATTTTAATTTTTATTCAATAGCCATAAAAAGAAAAGGTTACATGTCGATTTTTTTTTTTTTTTTTTTTTTTTTTAGAAAACAGTTGTTTGATATGATTTTGAAAATAATAATAATAATAATAATAATAATAATAATAATAATAATAATATCATAAAAAAAAAAAAAAAAAAAAATAATAATAATAATAATAATAATAATAATATCGCCGTAAGAAAGAAAGAAAGAAGTATATAGGTTTTACTCAGTGACATATATCTGCGAGTCTATTACCTAACAGTGCAAATATGTTATATATAGGCCTGCTACTCAGTTTTCGCCATCTTGCAGACGATAACTTTCTGTCAATAAAAAGTTGTGAAAGAAAACCAAGACGAACACGAAGGTGGATGAAAACTCACATTTCTGCGATGTCGTTTCGTGCAGAGAAGTATAATCTAATTTGTACCCATCACGAAAAGGTAAAAATAAATAATACTGTTTAAATAATAAAACATCTGAAGAAGGTAAAAACATTTACAAAAAAACACGTCGAGTGCAAGTCGTAAGAGTTCCTTCACACTTTTCTTTGTGATGCAGACGTCCAGTTTTTTTAATAAAATTTCTGATACGGTGTTTTCTAATAAGGAGCACGTGCCCATGTCTGCCAGGGTTAACACGTGATTCGGGTGATCAAAGCTTCTCAGACTCGAGTTCATTTCAGTGCAAATGTCAGGCGACGTTTACAAAATAGTTCTGTTGGGGCGATACAAGTTCTTTCATTGACGATATAAACCTGGCCTGTTATCGGCGCAAATTTTCCGCGGAATTATACGATCTTTGTCTTTCGTATCGTTGTCGCTATCAGTCGCCCTTCTGGGCCGAGGCGCTTGTTAACGTCACAAATATTATAATTAGTTTCCCCGCCAAATCTGCAACAGACGAATGAGATGTATTACGTTACGAAAATTACCTCGCAGATACTTTAAGTCTTTTTCAAATTAGACATTTGATATTTTCCGATAAATCAGCACAAGTAATTTGACTGCAAATTTTGGTTTTATTTATGTGTTCATTTTTCTTTTCATTCTTATCTTTTGACTTTGACGTTAGAATTTGTTTTGGGGTTTTTTTGTTTGTTTTTTTTGCATTGTTTTGTTTAATTTTAACAACGCAGTCATTATTTATCTTTACTTAATTAAAACTGACATTCTGAAAATTTCTTGAAAAGATAAATGTAAATTGGTATTTAAAAATAAAATTTAAAAACATTTAAAAAAAAGGGAAGAAACACCACTAAAATTAATAATTTAAACTACATTTAACTTGATTATTAAGTAATTTCGATTAATCGATTAACTGATTTTTGATCTAATCATTCGTGCATCGCAAATAAAATTATCGATTATCGATTCAATCTGTGTCAGTTTGAATTTGTCATACTGGCACTAAAGACCGCACAGGAAGAAATAATTTGAGATAAAAATATTCTCAAGTTGAAAGTAAGCAAAAAAAAAAAAAAAAAACTACTTTAGATTTCCTGAGATTCTTTCATGAAATATCTTTTGTCGGTTTCAATAACGTCATTGTAAAAAGCGCCAACAGCAGCAACAAAATAAAACAAAAATAAAATGAATGAATGAATGAATGAATGAATAAAAAAATAATAATAATAATAATAATAATAATAATAATAATAATAATAATAACAATAGTAATAATAATAATAGTAAAGCAACAATCAAGTTCTAAAAACGAAAATAACTGCAACAGATACAACAACAAATCTAACAAATAATATAAAATAATGCCTAATACATACAATCATACATACATACATAGATAAATGAGTAAATAAAAATTATTGTAACTTAAAATGTATATATATATGTTGGATGAATACTTTTTTTGTTCAGTTATACGTTTATTAAAATATCTAGCGAAATGTTAACGTAGCAATAATTTGAAATGACGTATTTTCTAAACAACCACATCTGTTTTCAGTTCCAGTGCTTTTAAAGTTATTATCAAGTAATTGAAATGCTCAAGTTTATACTTTTAAACAATTAAACGACAATAATCTCTGTTTACAGTGACGTAGTGTTAGCTGTTGGTTGGGATGGGAAATGTGAAGAGCTAATAACTAAGCAGGCACGTCCTGTGCATATATTTCGTGAACTTTGATACACGGAACGTAGTATTAGCTTTATGCTATTTTCTGCAAATGGCGGCTAATCCTCTTCTAAGGCTAACACCTTATATTCTAAAATCCAAAAAAAATTCCGAAATTAGAAAACTTTCCGATCTCAGGCATTTTGGATAAAGAAATTTGAACCTGTATTATTATTATTATTATTATTATTATTATTATTATTATTATTATTATTATTATTGTTGTTGTTGTTGTTGTTATTGTTGTTGTTGTTGAATTATATGTTTATTTTATTTTCTTTTTTCTTTATTTTTGTTATTTTATTTATCTATTTATTTTTATTTTTCTCTTATATTATTATTATTCTTATCTTACCAGCTACTTTCGAAAGCACTCTTAGCTAGTACTAAATGATTGGTCCCTTATCGAGTTAAGAATTAATGTTGAATTCATCTTTGAAATAAGTTAAATCAAGCAGGTGGGTGTTTTACACCAAACAGCGGCCATAACTCACATGAGCTTGGATTAGAAGCAGGAGGTAAAATTTAATTTATCTTTTCACAAAAAGTTATACGTCAGATTAAGCACTGAACATAGTTAATCTTCTTTTTTCCTTTCTGTTTCTCTCTCGCTCTCCCTGTGAAGGCGTCTCGTATTTTGCTCGTGTGTTTTCAGCTATATTTTGGTGTTTATATAATAATTATACTCCAGTCTATTTATAATGCGTCCAAAAAGAGTGTGTAAATAAATGTAAAATTTATTTGATTAAACAGTATTTACGTATTTTATTTATTGACATAAGTTATTATTAACTTTTAAATATTTTATTTTATTTATTTGTTTGATTGTTTCTTATTTATTTTATTTATTATTATTTATTTTTTTTTTCTGGTTGTTGTTGTTTAACATTCGAATACATTATACGTTTAATATTTCGAAGTTGCAGTATTATAACTATGTTTTGATGCTTTTTAACTTTTTAAAAAATCTTTTAATTTAATTTAATTTTTTTTTTTTTTTTTTTTTTAATTTTCTTTTTTAACGAAGCCAACCTTGAACTAAATCAGCTTCAGTCCGAGATCAACAATGCTTTATTATTCCCAAGTATCATATGTTAAATGATTTATTTTAGATTTACAATAGTATCCAACATGAAATTAGCGCGACCTCGGAAACTTATCACGTGTTATCGCGAAACTCCGCGCTCATGTCGCACAAACCACTTCCCTCCAAACAGAACGTCATTGTCGGCTGCGGAATCGGGACTATCTGCGCGAGCAGTTTCCCGCCATATTACAAGAACGCTTGCCGCCGTTATTCCTTTATTGTCGATTCTTTATCTTTGACGTCAAAGATAATTTCAATTTTCCGGCCGTTCGTTAACTCCGGTCAGGCTCGTACAGCGACAACTCGCAATTAAAGCTGCTGCATTCAGTCCAGCCGCGGTTTCGGTTAACGAAGATTTGTCTCAGTTTGATTGAGATTGTTATGGCAACATGTCTGACGACCGACTTCTTTCTCTTCCGTCGTGTTTTCCTCCAAAGACGTCGCTGATCGGTTTTGGTTGTAAATGAAGTTCTGTACTTTTCTGTATCTAATCTAGAGGGTGAAGAAGAAAGGCGACTGGAAAACAGGAGAATTTTACATGAATAAATAAATAAGACAAACCAGGGCTTGTACGGGCCTATCGGCTACAACAAATTCACTATCACGCCATTCCAGAGTGGGCACCAAATTTTTCATTAGTAGTCGAAGATTAAAAAGCAAATGAATGGAAGAAAATTTAATTATAATCAGTGTTTCATGTTATTATTATTATTATTATGTATCAGTAATACCTACCCCAGTCTTTTAAGATTTATACAAGAATAAGGCGTTTCTGTTAAATCTTGGCTCTTAATACATCAAAAAGTGGCATCACATCTACAAATAAATAAATTCTTATAAAGGTTTAACAAAGACTGTGTGTGCTATGTGCGTTTGTGTGCGTGTGTGTGTGTGTGTGTGTGTGTGTGTGAGAGAGAGAGAGAGAGAGAGAGAGAGAGAGAGAGAGAGAGAGAGAGAGAGAGAGAGAGAGAGAGAGAGAGAGAGACTTCTCGGTCTGAATTAGTTAATAAATATGTTTTTTTACATAATACAATTTTTCACTCGATCTTATGACAATATTAACTGTATATTTTACTCTTATTTTTGCATCTTTCACACAATGATTCGTTATAAATACTTTATGCTTTATGTTCATGAAAAGTCTCATAAACTGCTTCAAGTTTATTTTTGTTTATGGATATACGTGTCATAACTGTTAACGACAGAGGAATACAAAAACAAACATATTTTAAATGTTTATTTTCCAGTCGCGACGCTTAAATAAATACACGTAAATCTTAAAACACTCTCAGAATTCGAAATATTAATCTTAAATATTAAATAATAACGGATAATAAATTAAACAAACGAAATAAAAGAAAATAAATAAATAAATAAATAAACAAATAACAAAGAATATGCTGAAAGATAAAATGGTAAAAATTCCTCAAAAAGCCGTATAAAGTCTTTAAAGGTACAACTCTCTTGAAATAGAAGTAATCAAGAAAAAAAATAATATTAATAAAACCAACAAAAAAAAAACACACAAACAAAAAACAAACAAAAAAAAAAACAAACAAACAAACAAACAAACAAATAAATAAATAAATAAACAAAACAAAACAAAACAAATAAATAAATAAAAAAAATTGGTCATAACTGCCTTTAATGAAGTTATTTGAAATCGCCATTTTTTCTTCTTTTTTTTTTTTACCGTTTTCTTAAGCTGTCAAAACTGTGCATGATATCACCGAAGCGTTAAACAACGACAAACATCTCAAACGACTAACAAGTGAGTGGCGCATGAAATGTTTGTTTGTGCTGAGGAGACACGCCTGCTTTCAAAACACAGCCGCACGTTCCGCGTGCAACCTGATCGAACTAAACAAACATGGCAGCACGATTTTCGAAATTTATCTTATTTTGGTATCGGAATAATATTCTCAAGTGAGTTGAAAAGAAGAGAAGATTTTTGTGTTTGACTGTTTATTACTCTTTTGTCACTTTTTTTTTTTATCTTTCTCTGCCTCATTCGAATTCCAGTCCTTGCCCCCCACCCCACCCCACCCCACCCCAGTAACGGCCACATCAGTGCTCCATACAATCTTCTTTTTCTTTCTTTTCTTTTATTATTATTATTATTATTATTATTATTATTATTATTATTATTATTATTTTTTTTTTTTTTTTTTTTTTTTTTTTTTTTTTAAAGTTTCTGCGCCAGTACGAAATGTGGCTCTGTTCTCATACGTGATCTGTTATTAACTGATATTCGCTGGTAGACCAACCTGGTATTCCTCGTATGATTATCATAGCTCAGTAACAAAAGTTCCTACATAATTATTATGAAGTCGTGTTTTGTTGACGAGTGGTGCTGTCAGCTTTCCTCGATATGTTAAGTCTGATGTTCTAGAACCGTCGATGAAAAAAAAATATGTATATATATATTTATTCATTCTCTCAGTAGAAGTATATGATTAGTCTCTATTTTTCTTTCTCATAATAATAATAATAATAATAATAATAATAATAATAATAATAAAACCCCACTGAAAATTGAGTTGGTTATGATGCAAGACATGCTAACAGTAATAATTCCATTAGTTTTAGGTTTTTTTTTTTTACGTTTCAAGAAAACATTCACCTTTAACATCAGCATTCAAGAACAGTCTAAACACTGGCTAGGAAACTAAAAACGTGTTTTTATCAAATCATGTATTTTAAGCAGTAACGGATCCTTTGTGTCATGTAAGTCTCATGAAAGCTGATCGTGTAACAAACAACATGTCGGACGCGCGGAAAAAAACGGGGGTTTCCAAAGCAGTGTACACTGACTCCCCCCCAAAACGACGAGGCACTTCAGAAAGTCGAAACTCACCAGGTGTGTGTTTTTAGTGTCAGTTTTATTTTATGCCCGTGGAATAAAATAAATACTGTTAATGAGTAAGTCAAACCAATTATACTGGCATTCTGAAGTTCCTGAATCCCAAGGTTGGAATTCGACATTTGCGAACATATTTCAGTAATAATAAAGACGGTGATTATGATGATGATGATGACTATGATGATTATAATAATAATAATAATGATGATGATGATGATGATGATAGTGACAAGATAGTGACAGATTCAAATCGTACAGAATCTTTTTAACAAATATGACAACTGAAACAGCACCCCCCCCCTACTGATCACGTCTAGATCTACCCTGCTACATGAAGTTCGTACAATGTTTAAACAATTTAAATGTGTGTATGATGAAAGCAGACATTTATTGCATTATGGGAGAGGCTTTAGGCCAATTTAATTATACTGGGTATTTCATATCAGTAATATTTATTCATGAAAACAGCTAGCATAATACACTAGACACTCCCCTGAACAATAAACAAAAATAAATCAAATGCGACACTAAAA
>CM022679.1:29200663-29205663 GCA_012295275.1 Chrysomallon squamiferum
TCTGGGCAATAAAATGAAACGACAGCAGTTTTCACAAACTCAACAAGCTTTCTACATACAGACACAAAGGAGGAGCTTTCCATGGACTGTTCTTACTGGTTAGCATCAAAGTATTTTTTTATATACAAACAGGAAGAAAACATTCTGTGATATTTGATAAACCAGTCAAGAGCAGGAAGATACAACATCACAAAGGTTACTCTGTGGAGAATTGAACTTTCAACCTCTCATTCCTCAAGTGAGAGTTGCAACCACTAAGCTACATTTCTGATTCTCCATAGTATAAAACTCTTTTTGAAGTAAAATATTTTAGGACAGCTGGTTCAAAATTATTAAACTGGTCAAACATTTAATTTTAATGATGATTCACTCTTCAAATCAGTCATTCTTCAGGCAAGAGCTTTCTAACCACTAAACCTAAATGCCACATCATACTGAAAAACACCGAAAACTGTTCTTAAAATAAAAATCTTTTGAAACAAACCGAATCATGTGAACTACTCTAACATCATTATCAGGAAGCGTTGCTTTAAATCAGTCAAACTTCTGGCGAGAGCTCTCTAACCATTAACCTACTCTCTCTCTCTCCAGTACGATACACCAGACTGAAAACCACACAAAACTGTTCTTGAAATAAAATCATTTAGAATGGCTGGTAGAGATTTATGGAATCTGTAATGAAGTATTGACGAGTTTGTGTGATGGTGATAAGATGAAACATTCTGTGAGGACAGAAAACTCTCGATTCATAAGCAGATTAAATTCTCACAGAGCTAATGAAGGAAAGAACTTAAGCTGAATTTAGTGTGGATATCTCGTCCCAGCTTATCTGTTTGTGTCTGTGGCAGGCTTCAACAAGACATTTTACATTTTTCCCATTGTAGGAAATTGATTTCTAGAGATAAAAGCAATGAAAATAATCCTTTCTGTAAATTTTTGTTTTATTTTTTTTATTAAATTTGCTTTCTGAGTTAAAAGATAAATTTAAGATGATGATAAATGGAAAAACGTATGTATCTTTGTGTGTTGTGTGTTTGTGTGTTTGTTTGAGATTCTATTATAACCACTTTAATAAGAATATTTTGAAATTAATTTGTAAGTGATTTTTCATTTTTAATTATTTACTATGGCACTCACATACACACATATCTATATCTATTTATCTATCTACATCTATCTATCTATCGGTATATACATATATATATATATATATATATATAATTATTACAAAGCAAATATACAAAAAACATAAAAACATTTTCACAATCATAACCATAAAGCTATTTTACAATAACAAACATTTTGTTTCACCATCAATACTATTAATTTTAATATTTACTAATATTTCACTTCATACTTTCACAACATTAATATTTACTAATATTTCACATACTACTTTCACAACATCAATATTTACTAATATTTCACATACTACTTTCACATTAATATTTACTAATATTTCACATACTACTTTGACAACATTAATATTTACTAATATTTCACATACTACTTTCACAACATTAATATTTACTAATATTTCACATACTACTTTCACAAGATTAACATTTACTAATATTTCACATACTACTTTCACATTAATATTTACTAATATTTCACATACTACTTTCACAACATTAATATTTACTAATATTTCACATACTACTTTGACAACATTAATATTTACTAATATTTCACATACTACTTTCACAACATTAATATTTACTAATATTTCACATACTACTTTCACAACATTAATATTTACTAATATTTCACATACTACTTTCACAAGATTAACATTTACTAATATTTCACATACTACTTTTTAATATTTACTAATATTTCACATACTACTTTTTTTAATTTTACTAATATTTCACATACTACTTTGACAACATTAATATTTACTAATATTTCACATACTACTTTGACAACATTAATATTTACTAATATTTCACATACTACTTTGACAACATTATATTTATTTACTTTGACAACATTAATATTTACTAATATTTCACATACTACTTTCACAACATTAATATTTACTAATATTTCACATACTACTTTCACAAGATTAACATTTACTAATATTTCACATACTACTTTGACAACATTAATATTTACTAATATTTCACATACTACTTTCACAAGATTAACATTTACTAATATTTCACATACTACTTTCACAACATCAATATTTACTAATATTTCACTTCATACTTTCACAACATCAATATTTACTAATATTTCACATGCCTATTGCAATTAATGTGACACTGTCAGCTTCGAATCCATCACCTGAATCAGGTGTCACTAGCTGAAGTGATCTCCTCGTGTACCTGGTGAACTTTGTAGTCCTGCTAAATGAGTTTCTGCCAGTCACTTATTGTCAAGCAGCTGGCTGACGTTAGACATTAAAAGTAGCCATTACATTTGACGCTCAGTGGCAGCCAACAGAAACACAATCACTGCCGATTAATTTCACTGCCATTTTGTTTGAGGCAGTCATTAGGAGAAGATTAAAAATTAAGATTGAAAAATGAAAAGGGATGAAGTTTCACTTACAGGGTTTTTTTAATTTTGATTTAAGCTGCCGTTTGTGAAGTGTCAACAATGAAGAAACAAATAATAATAATAATAATAATAATTGTAATACTAATAATAGTAATAATAAAAATATAATAGTAATAATAATAATAGTAATAATAATAATAGTAATAATAATAATAGTAATAGTAATAATAAAAATACTAATAGTAATAATAATAATAATAATAGTAATAGTAATAATAGTAATAATAATAGTAGTAGTAGTAGTAATAATAATAATAATAATAAGGAAGGAGGAATGTTATGATAAAATTAATAACAAAAACAATAACAATAAATAACAATAAAAACAATAATGATAACAAAATAACAATAAATAATAACAAATATTACCAAAAAAAATCCCAATCATAATAGACAAAATTTTGAAAAATGATTTTCTTAAAATACAAATTAATTCTTTACTGAAAAGTTTACATCCATATTAAAATACCTACAACATAAAAAACAAAATTAATTTTCTAGTTTTGTGTGAGATCTCAATAGTTTCAGAAATATGATAGTCTAGGAAAATATTAAGGCCACTGTAAAATAATTCAAGAAATTTCATCTACAAATTTCCTCCCACAAATTTACTTCATTAGCAAAGAAAAAAATATATTAATAATACAAAAAACAAAAAAGAAAAAAAAAAAAAAAAAAAGGAATAAATAAATAAATAAATAAATAATAATAATAATAATAATAAAAATAATAATAATAATAATAAATATATTAACAATGTAACTATCATGACTTTCATGTCTGTCAATTATGGGCTACATAAAAATCAAATGGATGAAAAACAAATATTTAATTTACAACAGCCTTACACTGGTGATTTATTTTCTTAATGCACTAAGAAATGTTTGTCCAGAAACAACACCATGAAGATTAATTTTTCAGCAGACAGGAAAACTTTCACATTCGCATTGAGAACTCACCAAACAGCCATCCCCAGCACACATTATTGTGTTACAACCGTGTTTGTGCAGCATCTAGAATTATTACTTCTCCGACACACACTCTGCCATCAGTAGTAATGAATTAGTCTGGTTTTAGACACCAAAAGTTATTGGTAAATTAAAGGGAATCACTCAGTCTTGATTATGAAAGTGGAGTAGTCGTGTGATTGTTTCTAATGAATGGAAAAAGTTATTTTTTATTTTTTATTATTATTATTATTATTTTTTTTTTTTTTGAGATATGGTTTCAGACTTGTGTAATTTAATGAAAGTTTTTTAAACAAAGGAAACAAAAAAGATATTTATTTATTTATTAAAGGGAGTCTGTCTGTGTTTGTAATTTTTGGCAGTGTTTTAAAATTAATTAAAACATTTGTTTCAGTTATCTCTCACTAAGTTTTGTTTATTCATTTACTGACATACCCATTATTTTAAACAAAGGTTTAATTTCTATTATTATTATAATTTTTTTGGTTCATTTATGGCTTTTTTTCTTTATTACCTTTCAAAATTTAACAATTAAAAAAAAAAAAAAAAAAAAAAAAAAAAAGTAAAAAGTAAATGAAATCAAAATCAAAACAAAAATCAAAATACAATAAAAGAAAAAAAAAAAACCCCACCACATTTTACAATAAACTTTATATTTGTTTTCAATGCAACTGAGCCACCTATCATTTCATCTTATAAAAAATGTATTTTCTAAGACAGGATTACCAAGTGCAAACAATTTACTAATCCATCACATCACAGCAGTCATATTGATTTTGTCATAATCTCTTGTTTTCCTCCAACTTCAAAGAAGCACCTCACAAATCCAGTGAACCAATCATCAATGCATGTAACTAACTCTATTCATGTTGGAAATAATAAAATAAATTTTCATGCATTGTATGCTAAGTCATTTCTTTTTCAAGTTTATCTGCTTTTGTGAAATCTTTATATATTTTTTTATTCTTATTTTTTTTTATTATCAAGCCTGCTTAGAAAGACCAGCTGAAAAACCAAACACAGCTACACCTACACAATCATGACAGGTTTTAATTAAATCTTTTTAAAAAGTTTTCTGTGTAAATTAAATTTATATATACATATATATACATTGTATTTGGATACATTGTGTTTAAATTATAAATGTAATTGATGTGTTTTTGGATGAAATCCTGCTACTGGCCGATTTAAATATTGATTTCTTATGTTAAGTGAACTGAAACAAATGCAAGACCAATGGTTAGAATTATCACCTAATAAATCAGAGGTCACAGGATCAAATCTTCCTAATGTCATCTTTGGGTTCATTCCTGTTCCAACCTACGTTCAGTCTCATGGCAGTAATGTACCATTACAAAATAACAGAAGTCATGTAACTGTCACATTATTTTTAACAAAATAAGCTGAAGTGTCAAAAATTCATTAACTTTAAACCTGTTAATGAATTTAACACAAATA
>CM022679.1:29210663-29243163 GCA_012295275.1 Chrysomallon squamiferum
ATGCAGCAGAGCCAATCAGAGATAAACAGCCTCAGGCAAGTCGTGCTTTGACCAGTGTGAGCGAGAGTACTTGTGTAAGCTTTGATATTCACCTCATTAATTAGAACGGCTTGTGGCAAGATGATCACTGTTGCTGATAACCATCTTGTTTTCACAGAGAGGACTGCCGCCGACACTTGTTTTCAATAGAGAGGACTGCTGCTCTGAGTAAGGCTTGTCTTTCATAGAGAGGACTGCCGCTCTATGTATCATTTGGGCTTTTAAGAAATGAAAGGAACAGGTGTGATCCATTGTGTGTGTTTGTGTGTGTGTGTTTGTGTGTGTGTGTGTGTGTGTGTGTGTGTCTGTGTGAGTGTGTGTGTATGTGTGTATGTGTATGTGTGTGAGTGTCTGGGAGGGTATATGTGTATATATGTATATGTTGGTATGTGTGTTTATGTATGTGTATGCATGTTTCTGTACATGTGTGAATGACACATTTTGACATTACTGTTTCTTTGAATCTCTATATAGGTGTATGACAGTACAAATTCAGCTTGTATACATTTTATTTCTCTCTTATGAATAATAAAATGAAAACAGATCTATAAAACATTGATCAAGTAACAAACAAAATCACATATTTCTGTACCTGACACACTTACTGCACTCATCAATAATATATATATTGATTACAACTTCAATATTGATTTTACACATTCACTCTCTCTCTCTCTCTCTCTCTCTCTCTCTCTCTCTCTCTCTCTCTCTCTCTCTCTCTCTCTCTCTCTCTCTCTCTCTCTCTCTCTCTCTCTCTCTCTTTCTATCTCTCTCTCACACACACACACACACAAACACACAGGCTAACCATATACATATATCACCTTTAAGAAAATTCTGTGAAAGGTACATTATATTAATACTAATATCACAAAAAGAGAAAAACGTGAACAAACAAATAAAATGTGGAAAACGTGGTACAGTTTTAACAACTGGACAAGTACCGTGTTTGTGAGGTGGTGTGTATCACTAAATAAAGAGAACACGGCATCCATGCCGATGGTATGTTCAAAACGGTGTCAAGCCAGTGTAGGTGGAGTATGTACTGACTCTGGTAGGAACACAGTAAACAGCCACTGTGGCTACAAAATGTCTTATTAACTGTTTGTGACTTGGCCTGAGAGATGCAGCGAATGTCAGGAGCTGATCCAGAATACTGACTGGGTGAGTGGAGTGTCAGTGAACTGGGATGTCTGGAGTCAGCAGCAGAAATATGTCTGAAGTGTTAGTTTACACACACGTACATACATACAGAGACACACACACAGACACACACACACAAACATATATAGAAACACACAGACACACACAGACATACACAGACACACACAGACACACACACACACATACAAACACACACAGACATACACACACACACACACTCACAAACATATATAGACATACACACAGACAGACAGACACACACACACACTCACCAGCATATATAGATATACACACATACACATACAGATGCACACACACACAAACACAACACATACACTTTAAAGTATTTACATTTTATTGTCTATATTCATTAAAGACAATAGGTTTGTTTTAGCATGTGCCTCACATACACACACACAGATTGTATAAACAAATCTGATAAAACAAGTAGTCATCATTCATTACCCCCAAAAAAAAGTTATCTAACCATACACTAATTATAATTAACTGTTTAATGCCTTAATTAGTTAAAGGGACCTAGCTTCCACCTTACTTCTGTTCATCAAAAACGTCTTTGTACAAACTGCTTCATTCATTATCACATAAATGATATCATCAAACATTCTGCCAAAAGCATACATCGTTGCTGTCACAGAACGTGAAATCTGCACGCAGGAATCTGGCAGAAATGTAAAAAGTCACTGCGAGAAACTGACCTGTCAGAACAGAACAATGAAAACAGAGATTAAAAAGAATAATTCCTCCTGTTATTCTGTTGGATGAAGTCAGCCAGCAAACAAATGAATAACCTCGAGGTTGTGAGGGTGTCATGTTGGCAAACAGCGAAACAAGGAAACAGGCAAAGTGAGGTTTGGTGACATCAGCTGCAATTGTTGTTTTGTGAAGTGGTATTTGTTTAACACAAATGATAAATAGTTTTAATGAAAATAGTATTTAACACAAATAACAAGAGTTTGAAAGAAAATGGCATAAATAATGAGAGTTTTAAAGAGTTTGTTTACTATGAATATTCACAGTTTTAAAGAAAGTAGTATTTTTGGAAACAATTAACAGAGAATTTTGTTTAATATAAATAATAATAGTTTTAAAGAAAATAGTATTTCTTAACATAAATAATAAAAACAGTTTTAAACAAAGTAGTATTTATTTAAAATGAATATTCAGTTTTAAAGAATTTTTTTTTAAACAATAAACTTTTTTTTTTTAAAGAAAACACTATTTGTTTAACACAAATAATCACACTTTTAAAGAAAATAATATTTGTGTAACATGAATTACCACAAACAGTTTTGAAGAAAGTAGTATTTAACAAGAAATAAAAACAAACAGTTTTGTGGATAAAGGCACTGACTCAACACGACGATGCGAGTTGACGTTCATGTCATTACACCAGAGTTGACAACCACGCTGTTAGCTTGGGCGCAGTCGAGAAAACGCGATGTTTGAGGTTCGGGTGTAAAGATTAACTCAAGTATTTTTCACAATGACTCAAAATTCACCAATTTACAGAATTAAGTGCCGACCGCGACAACATCATTTCAACTAATGATGGAGACAACATCATGTCTGACCATACAAACATGCCAATCACTGGACACGAAGACATTTTCAAGTCAAATTTCCTTTACTTTTCATGCTACCCAGCGCTTCTTTACCCTCTCTCTCTCTCTCTCTCTCTCTCTCTCTCTCTCTCTCTCTCTCTCTCTCTCTCTCTCTCTCTCTCTCTCTCTCAAGCTAATTTAAATTCAGTGAGCAAGCTTCAGCTGGAAGATCTGTTTAAACAAAGCCATTCAAAGGGTGTCGAGGGGCTTAGAAACCAAAAGGCAGTCCTCTTAATTTGTGTTGTCCAACCAAGTGAGTGAAATTGTTTAAGCAAACACAGCACTGTGTGCTAGCTGTGTGCAGGGTGGGGGAGAACAGGAGTTGTGTTCCCCCCCAGCACCTCCCTGGACAGGGAAAGGTTGTTGATTCAGAATGGCGATGACAATGGGAAGTTGTGAAGGAATGCAAATGCGATGTTGTGGAATGCAGCGGAAAAGAAGTAACAAGTAAGTTACTTTCACAGCAAGGGTTGAAACACTCTGCACACAACATGTTTAGTACTTGTTAGAAAACAAAGGTATCCTACTCTGTCTTAGAATGATGAATGAGACAGAGAGAGAGAGAGAGAGAGAGAGAGAGAGAGAGAGAGAGAGAGAGAGAGAGAGAGAGAGAGAGAGAGAGAGAGAGAGAGAGAGAGAGAGAGAAAGAGAAATATAGAGATATAGAAAACAGATATAAAAAAAATGGAAATGATCTAGAAAACAGATAAAAAAAAAAAAAATGGAACGAGAAAAAGAAAAAAAAAAAAAAAGAATTCAGAAAATGAATTACAAACAATATTTTAACTGAAAACATGTATGACAGAAAAATGAGACAAATAGAAGAGGCAACAACAGTGGACTTCAGACAGACAGACAGACAGACAGACAGACAGAATGATAACTCAAACAAAACCAGTATGTCTTAATAATTGAAGTTGGTTGACTGTGAGTTATCAAATTTCTCCTTCGTACCACTTCATCTTTGATCTGCAATATTAACTTATTTCCTTTCTAGGATCAATAAGCAATCCCACGGTTCAACGAACGCCTCAGCGAACACTGAAAAATCTTTTGTCTGCCTGCGCCAGTACAACGCAGAAGCCTCTGAAGAAAACGGCAGCAGAGCTTTCTAAAGCTGGTTATCGACAGTTTCAACTCATTGCAGTCTTGTACACATTTCAAGGGCCATTCTGGTTATAATAGCAATATTTGGATAAGAAACCTTTAAACGGCTCTCTGGCCACCCTGAAGGACACTCAATTATGTGTTGAAGAAAGAGGTGTAAAAAGGAAGACAGAGAGAAAGAGAAAAATGTTTGATGAAAAGGAAAAAAAAATGTGCTGTTGTTGATGACAGCTATTGTGGATGGGGGGAGAGAGAGAGAGAGAGAGAGAGAGAGAGAGAGAGAGAGAGAGAGAGAGAGAGAGAGACAGACAGACAGACAGACAGACAGACAGACAGTAGGATAAAGAGAGAAGTGAAAGAAACTGAGTAACAGAAAGAGAGAAAGAATAAAACTGAGAGAGAGAGAGAAAGAGTGAGAGGTAAAGAGATTGAGACTTAAAAAAAACGACAGAGAGAGAATGAGTGACAGACAGAAAAGCAAGAAAGACATTCAGAGACAGAAACTGAGAGAAAAAGACAGAGAAATAAAGAGAGGGCAAGAAAAAGAATGAGAGAGAGAGAGTGAGTGAAAGACAGTAACAGAGAGAGAGAGATGAAGAGAAAGAAAGAAAGAAAATCTGTGAATTCACCGAGATTTACTGAACTGAGTGTTGGAAGAAAAAATCTAAAAAAAGGAGGACGAGAATAGAAACAAAAAATGAACAGTAAAAGACAGACAGACTCACATTCATCCAGCCAGACAGACAGACAGACAAAATAGAGATATCCGACTGTTGGTCAGTTTTGTTGACAAAGCGCTGAGACCGGCAGACAGTTTGAACGCTCGGGTCTCTCTCCACAGATCACAAAGCAACAACACTGTGTGCATTAATATCAACATAAATCACATTCATCTGCGAAACACCGCGTCTGGTAAGAAATATGATGTTTGCTCAACAAATACTTGGCTTAAAACAGCCTTCAAAGGCCTCTCAGAAAGCCAGAACAATTAGCAAGACGCTCATCAAGGTTTTTTTTATTTATTATGAAAATATCTGCTCACCCTCGGTGCTGATAGAAAAGTGTTTGTGGACGGGATATGAAAAGTAGATTTTGTTTAGAAATTTTCATCGTCTGACTGTCTTTGTTCACTTCAGCAGGAGAAAATCTTTTGTTTGTGGTCTAAAAGACCGTGTGGGCCAGTGGGAGAGTTTCTCGGGTTAATTTCAATGCAAGCCGCAATAACACGAAATGTCCCTTCGTATAAATTAACATCAGATTATTGAGTATGTAGCCTGGGACAGGCGAAGAAAAAGAAAATGGCTCTTTATGTCGTATTTATCTGTAACGTAAATAAAAATGTTTATAGGTACTGTCATGTCAGGGCGATTGCTTAGAAGTAAAAAGGACAAGAGGTGGACTTTTTTGGAATAATAAACGTTATGTTAATTTATATCAAAGAGTCGCAAAGCTTCAAAGAATTATGGTAAATTCGTGGTCAGCTGGTGCAGAATTAGAAGTACCGAAATGGTTAATTTTTTTGTTTCGTTATTTCAATGAGAATGTCGTATAATTTATATTTGATAGAAAGAAAAAGTGATATTAAATGACACAAAAGTATGACTTAAATTGATTAATGAAGGATTTGATGATCTAAAGTGACAGCAAAAAAAAAAAAAAATGCCTGTGTGATATATGAAAGGATGATTAAGAAAGAGGTGAAGAAAAACCAAAGAAAAAAAGAAAGAAAGAAAGAAATTTAAAGAATGACAGAAGAGAAGGAAAAAGAATGAGAGAAATAAATAAAGAAAGAAAGAATGAAAGAAAGAAATTGAGAATGACAGGAAACAAAAGAGTACATATACAAAACTGAGAAAAAAACAAAACAAGAAATACAATTGTAATATTCTTCTGTCTGTCTGTTTGTGTGTCTGTCCATTCCATAATTTATATTCTCATCCATCTTCACAATCAATCAACAACATGTTATTGATAATCTCTCAACCTTCCCAGTTTAGTCTATACAAAGAACCACAAAAACAATCTCATTTAACACTCATTAAAACATTATCATTGATTGGTTCAAAAGTAAATGAGAATTGATTGGTTGGGGGTGAAGAGAGGTGATCACTGATTGGTTCAGGTGATGTAAGAAGATCTCTGATTGGTCAGAATGAGGAGAGATGACAACTGATAGGTCAGAACATCATTAGATATCTGTTTGCCAAGAGGAAGACAAACAAAGGCAAATCTTGGATCAATATGGCCGCCATTGAGCGTGAACAAAACAAGAAATGGCTGCTTCGTGTGCCATTGTCTCAGCCGATGTCCCTGCCAGGCAGGACAATGTCCACACGTCTGCTGCGGAAATATCATGATACAAAGACGGCCAATTCCTCGACGACGCAGGAAAACGAGAATCTCCTGCCAGTGTTTGACAAGAGCAAACAGACCAATCAGGTATCGCGTTACAATCAATGACAGACGTTTCCATTGGCCGGGATGTGATTGAATAACAGCTTCAGTCTCACTCTGCAGGTGCACAAATCACATGACAACTTTTTTTTTTTTTTTTTTTTAAATTTAAAGCTGATACCTTTGATCTTGATTCTTTTTTTCCTTTTTTTGGGGGGGGGTCATTTCTGTTTCTTTTTTTATTAATTCTTAAAAAAAAAAAGAAAGAAAGAAAGAAATTAATTAATTTTAAAAAATGTTTTCAGTTATGAAAACTGTTTTAATATGAACATATTAAAATTTAAGAAAGTAATGAAATTTTCTCACTGAGTTACTTTCTAAAATTTTGGAAAAGAGAATGAAATGAAAGAACTGAACAGATCAGTTGATATGAAAAGGTTTACTCTGCAAACTTAATTAATATATTTATGTTCTTTGGATATTTCTGGATAATATTCTGATTTTGTTATTATTGTTGCTGTTGTTGTTGTTATTTTCTGTTTATTCATTTTGGCAAGTAAAAACGAAGACAGTAATATTAAAAATTAAGTTTCAGGAAAAAACAATCACCACTGGAAGGAAGGAAGGAAAGAGAGAGAGAGAGAGAGAGAGAGAGAGAGAGAGAGAGAGAGAGAGAGAGAGAGAGAGAGAGAGAGAGAGAGAGAGAGAGAGAGAGAAGAGAGAAAGAGAAAGAGAGAGAGAGAGAGAGAGAGAGAGAGAGAGAGAGAGAGAGAGAGAGAGAGAGAGAGAGAGAGAGAGAGAGAGAGAGAGTATGTTTGAAATGTGAGAGAAATACGAGTAGAAACAGGAAAAAAAAAAAAATGACAAGACAAAAAAGACAAAAATAATCAGATAAAAAGGATATCAACACAGTAACAACAAATTAAATTTTTAATTTGGTCAGTCTCCTGTCTTGAAACTAAATCCCGTATTCTATTTAAACAGATTTTAACCCGACCTGACAGCAGCACAAAGTGAAAAATGAGAAACAATTATTTTTCAGGCAGATGACGGATGACATTAAACGGACTCAGCTCCACAGAACTTCCAGCAACAGTTAAACAAACAGAAACAGGAAAACACAATCTCCACAGACATTAAGACCATTCAGATACCATTTAGACCGTTTATAAACACATCCATTAAAATATAAACCAGAAAATACCAAGCCGAATGCTGTTAGATAGAATCTGATTTATATTTAATAACATTTAGCCATTTGTTAATTAGATGACGGTGCACACTAAAATGGAAGCTTTTACCAAAGAAGAAAGTGACATTTAAGTAAAGCTATTTTCTATACAACATATATACCGAAAAAAAAGAGAAAAAAGTTCTAATTCAGAAGGTCAGAGGAAACAGTGCCATCATTAGGAGAACAAACAACAAGAATGTGATAACAATACAAAACACAGAGCTGATGAATACAGCTATTCAGATGATAATAAACTATCTCTTAATTTGTACATCAAAATATTACTTATAATTCAATCTGCTGCTAAGAAAATGTGATTTATAAACTGGGAAAGGATTGGATGAGATTTCATTCTTACTGAACTGTTACTAAGATTCATCATCATCATCATCATCATAATCATTTTATTGTTCTTCTTCTTCTTATTATTATTATTATTATTATTATTATTTTTATTATTATTATTTTTTTTCTTCTTCTTATTATTATTATCAATATTATTTATTATTATTATTATCGTTCTTCTTCTTCTTCTTCTTTGTTGCTGATGCTGCTTTTGTTGTCATCATCATTGTTATTCATCAAGAGCTTATGAAAGTATGAACAAAATTCTTCTGTTTGGTCAACAATATTTTGTTTTGTTTTTTCAGTGAAGCTGTTTCTGTTTTGCTGACAAGAAGGATTGAGGTTGCTACATGTACGTCTGCTGGCATTCCAGCCACTGACGTTTCACCACTTCTAACAGGACCACAAAAACACAAACATCATAAATGATTCTAATCTTTTACCAAAATTTTGTGCATCTATAATGTAATAAACCACAGCAAAAGACCTCCTGTGCCAAAACACCTGTTGCCTAGCAACAATGCTTAGCAACCAGAGAGAAACAACCAAAAAAAACCCCAATCACAAACAAGAGCCAAACTAATTAGAAACCAGTAACAAACAATGAATCAAACTATCAGAACGTATTTAACCAACCAATAGTAAACGTCGAAACAAAACAGCAAACACGTATCAGCCAATGAGAAAATCCGTAACAACAAGACTCATGATTCAACAGTAGCATTCTTCCATAACTCTCGTTCTCCCATAAATCTGTTTTCTGAGGTCTGATGGAAAGCCGATAGTAATAATGCCTTAGAAAGTGTTAATTGTAAAATTACAACCGTACGCACAGTTTTTTATGAATATTCAAATGATTGCAGGAACCGATTAATTGGAATTTCATGCCTGTCGATGAAAGAATAATGGGGATTAATTTCCTCCCATTGAAAAGAAACGTGAACTTGAAAGGAACGTTGAGAAGAAAAGGGTGGTAAAGAGAATAAAATTCATTCCAGTATTTCTGTAACAAGTGAAGTGTTTCGTTTGCAACTGTGGAAATTGTTTAAAAGATGATGTCCATTTTTTAAATTTATTTATTTTTTTCACTTAAATTCTCTTTATGATATTTCAAAATGAAAAAAATAAAAAGATTATTTCTAATGACAAAAATGATGAGTTGTAATATATGAATAAAAATTAGACAGTACTTTTTCTTGGTTTTAGTTTGGCTATTTATAATTTATTTATTTATTTATTTATTTATTTATCATCCTGTAAAAATGAAAACAGCAAAATTACTGGTTCCAAAAAAAAAAAAAAAAAAAAAAAAAAAAAAAAATTACCTTACCTAATATTTAAAAAGAAAACCATTTCTAGACAGACAGACAGACTGACAAACAGGTATTTTCTGTTTGAGAACAGGTTAAATGAGTTTTATCAGGAATCAGTAAGATTACCATTTTTAATTTCATTTTTATAAATAATTTACCCCCAAAAAATGAAATAAACATTTGAGAAAAAAATTTAAACATTAAAACATTATTTCTTTTCAAAAAAAAAGAAAAACATGGGAAATAATATTCCATTAAATAATTAACCAGAATAAACAGTGAAACAAGAAATTAATCTGTATTAATACAACCAGACATACAGACACTGGGATGGCCTGCACTGAAAACATCAACAAACAAATCAGAAAAATCTGTGTCTGTCTTAATCCCCTTTCTTAAACTGAGATATAATAACACAAAGAAAGCTGAACACAATTAAATCCTAATCAATATTAATGAATATTAGTTTGTATTACCTTGGACTACTTTTTTAATATTGATTTCTTATCAAACACTTGACAAGACACTGTGAGAAATGCAATATGACTTCAAAGATCTTAAATATTAAGAATCCTATTTCCCAATCCAGCCTCTGCTCCATGTATAGTATCAGTGATCATGATAATAATTGCTTTCATGTTCATATTTATATGCATGATTTTTATTTAAAATTATTTCATTAAAATAATAATAATAATAATAAAATATAATAATAATAATAAATATGTAATAATAATAATAGTAATAATAATAAAAATAATAATAATAAATAATAATAATAATAATAAAAATAAAAATAAATTTACCTTTTGTAAAAGATTTTTTTCTGCTAAATGAAAGACTGATAACAGTTCATCTTCGGTCACCTGGCGTCTAATGAGAATTAGCAGACGCTGTTTCCATAGCAACACAGACTGAGGAAACTGCTTTGTTCCCAGTTCAGCAACTTCCACCAGTTTGTCAGTGAGATCCAGATCATTTAGAAGTGCAGACTGAAACAATATAAACAGTAAATTATTTTTAAAGTTTCATTTCATGTATTTTGTCCATCATTTAAATTGTAATTTAAAAAAGAAAAAAGAAAAAAGAAATTAAATTTTTATTTATTTTACAAAATGCATTTCTTTATTTAGTAATTTTCTTAATTATTTTATTTTATTATTATTTTTTTTTGTTTGTTTATTGCTGTTCTTATTGTTGTTGTTGTTGTTGTTGTTGTTACTGTCGTACATTTTTAAATATGTTTTAAAAAGTTTTTGCTTTAGAATATATTATCTTTTATTTATATAGCTTTTAAAAAAAGTTTATATTTTTTACATTATTTATTTATTTATTTAAATTTTATTTATTTAACTTGTTTCTTTTACAAAATATTCTTAATATTTAATTAAAGTTTATTTATTTATTTATGTTAGTTTTTTTATAAATTTTCTTTTTACAGGTATACTAAATTTTATTTTATTTATTTATACCTTTTACAACCCTTTTTAGATTATTTTTATCTTATTTGATTTAAATTGTATTTATTCCTTTTTTTTATTATTATTGAGGTTTGTTTTATATATATATATATTTACATAAAAACTAATTTTAATTAATTAATTTGTTTATTTATTTTATTTTATTTTTTTTTTTCATTATTATTATTATTATTATTTTTTTAAATTCTAAATTAATTTTGTTTCTTTATTTTTCATAATTTTTTTCATTATAATTCAAATTTTAATTCATTTATTTTCATTTGCTACTTCCATAGACAGTAATAATACTCCATCTGAGGTTTATCTGTTTCCTAGGTAACAGAAGTAGTTGTTCAGAATATGGCATGTCACTATAAATGTCCCTTCACTGTTTACGAGTTTTCTTAATCTCTCACAATTTCAAAAAACCACAGGATAACCAATTTAATATGGTGTTGTTAACCAGATTTTTATCTTTTTTTTGTCAGTAAACCTCAAACATAACACGTGAACAATAATTTATAAATTCCTGTGAGAAAAAAAAAAAAAAAAAAAAAAAAAAAAAAAAAAGAAAATTCAATTATATGGTTATTATATGTATGTGAATTTAAATTGTTATATTAGCTATCTTTTTCACATCAAAATAATAAAAACATGCCATATTTGCTTAATAATAATAATAATAATAATAATAATAACAATAATACCAATGTTAATATTATTATAAATAAAATTATTGAAAATATATTTGTTTAAATGTGTCATCAAATCAAAAATAAATAAACAAACAAACAAACAAACAAACAAAAAAACAAACATCTAATAAAATTGGAATAATTTTTCGTCCATTTCTGTTTGGGAGAAACATCATCCAAAAATGGAAACTAAATTCTTGAATATCAAAATAAATCTAAAAATCAACATTTAACATGATATTGCATTACTTTTGTGCAGAATTGAAAATTAAATGTATAAAATTGTATAAAATTTACACACACACACACACACAACCACACACACACACACATATATATTATTGTATGTATAAATGTATATATATGTGTGTGTGTGTGTGTGTGTGTGTGAGTGTGTGAGTGTTTATGTGTTTAAAGAAATAAAAATACAAAAATTAATTTAAAAGATTGTTATTTTTTTTTAAACCTGTAAACAATTCTTTATCTCATATCGACCTGTCGCACATCATTATGTTTCTCATCTATTTATCGCACACAACTCCTCCTATTGTACATACAAGGTGTTGTTTTGCACGTCTAATCCCTACTCTTTTATTGTGTTTTGTTTTGTCTGGTCACGCAGTTTCATGGGAAACAGTTTAGCAGAGACAATTCAGTCAAGCGCAACCACACACCTTTTGTTGCTCGGAGCTGTCTCGTTATTCAAAGGCAAACAGCAGAAAAGAAACCTGCCCACACAACAGGCCACACACATGCGAGGTCATCTCAGTCTTTTAAAAAACAATTTGAGGTTTTTCCTGCACGCACAAGACTATTATTGGAAATTATTATTATTATTGTTATTATTGTTATTATTATTATTATTATTATTATTATTATTATTATTATTATTATTATTATTATTATTATTTTATTATTTATTATTTTTTATTTTTTATTTAGTTATTTATTTATTTATTTAATTTTTAAATTTTCATAATAAAGGGCAATTAATTCTTATAGCATCAACATATACATACTTTCTGTCAATCCATTTTATTTTTGTATTGGCTTCTGATATTAATAAATATATTTTGTATATTATCAAGTAATAATTTCAATTTGTTTTATTTTATTAAAGCTTAATAGTATAAATAAATAAAGTCTTCTTGTGATCAACAAATAGTTGGACTATATTTTGCAGGTGATTTTTAAGATTTAAAACTGGAGCCCAAACTTTGTTAATAATAAATTATTTCAAAACTATAAGTTGTTATATATTAATGTCAGCTATTTCTCCTTCACATTCATGTAAAATAAAAAAAAATTAAAATAGAGTGAGAAAAAGAGAAGAAAAAACAAAATTACAATAAAGCAAAATAAAAAAAATGAGGTTATAAAGATGGCCTCCATTAATGAACACCTCAGTTAAGGTGTATCTATTTTTACTTACCCAATCAGAAAACAGATCTTCACTGACTTTGTTTTCATTGGCTGCCCTGTCAAACAAGTCCAAAACGTGCTGTGTACGCTGGAAATAAAAACATTTAACTGCTGTCAAAGAGAAAATTTGTATTTTAAATAAAAAGTATAAATGTGTTTGTGTGTGTGTGTGTGTGTGTGTGTGTGTGTGTGTGCACTGTGCATGTGTGCGTTTGTGGGTGTGTGTAAGAAATAATTATAAAACTGTGAGTAAGGAAGTATTCCTGGTAAATCCAGTGTGACTAATGGAGGAATCAGTGACATGACACAGACATGAAAAACTTTGTAACAGGAGAGTGATCAGCTGATAACACTTGTAACCAACATCAGTGATCTCATAGGAAAAAGCCGTAAACAGAAAATTAAAAATAGAAAATAAAAAATTAATAATAATAATAAAAACAATAATAACAATAATAACATAATAACTATAATGATAATAATAATAAATAAAACAACAAACAAATAAACAAACAAATAAAAACCTCAACAATAAAAAACAAAACAAAATAAAACCGTCACATAAAACATCTTTTCCAGCAGCAACATATATATTACTTTTATTTCGGGTGTCAGAAAAGTGTCACACAAACGTGTAAAAGCCCATCTAATGTCCAAAGCAGCAAGGTCAAAAGAGTCCAGTTCTTGTTTCCGAAACAAAAACTGTACCCACAACAACCAGCAGTTTAACCTCGTTCAGCACGAAGGTAACATTAGTGTTCTCTGAGCTCGTGTGCGAAACCACACAGAAAGAGTCGCATGTTCGTTCAAAGAAAATGTTTTGTAAAACTCTGCAATTAGTCAGATAAAATTTCACAGGCCAGAAAAAAAGAAGAAAAAAGAGTGAATTTTGTGAAATGAACACCTACTGATGTAATTTGTCAAACAGGTTCAACAGTTTGGTGTGAAAAGTAAAAACATTTAAGTCAGATGGTGATTTGACGTGTTATGATGTCTTTAAAAATGAGAGAGAGAGAGAGAGAGAGAGAGAGAGAGAGAGAGAGAGAGAGAGAGAGAGAGAGAGAGAGAGAGAGAGAGACAGAGAGAGAGAGAGAGAAAGAGAGGGTAAAAATGATTCAGAAATGTTTTGTTTTAGTCAAATGTTGATAAAAACTGATTTTTCTTTTGTGTGTTTTGGTTTAAACAGATTTAAAATTTTTGTCATTTTTGTTTTGGTTGTTGGGTTGTTAGTGTTTTTATTACTGCCAACTCTAATACTACTGCTGCTGCTGTTGTTGTTGTTGTTGTTGTTTTAAATAAGGAGAATGAAGGAATGGAAAATATATAACTAAATTAATTGAATGTAAATAAATAAATAAATAAAATAAAGTAAAATAAACAACAATGATGAATGTTATAAACTGACCATCAAGAAAGTAAAATAAAAACGTGAAAGAAAGAAAACAAACAAATATCAGCCTAGCCATGTATATGTATCTATCAACAGATTTATCAAATATAAAACAAAATAATAATAAATTTCACACACTACACAACTCATATTTTTATCATTTTTAAAACTAAAACAAATAAATCCAAATATTCAAAAATACTGAACACAGAGTTATGTAATTCTGGCGTACAGTAACCGTGACAAAGTCAAGATGATGATTTCTCTGAAATCAAACGACTCTTCCCTCTCTTGTTACACACAGTTTCTGACCACAAAGAAAACTTCCAGACCAAATTCTCCATGAAAAGACAACTAATTAAATATTCAAGTGTTGCTAAACCTGAACTTTGTTGCTAAATTTGGCCATTGATACAAACTGAACAATCTTCAGAACCCTGGACCCTGATTCAGTTCAAACAGTCTTTGGAAGCCTGGTCTTAATACCACTGAAACAGTCTTCAAACCTCGAACAAGTGACACCACTTCAACGTGGCCACTGATACTACTACTACAGCAACCTCTGTAAGACTGGTCATTGATAGCAAACTGCACACTCCAGCCTCCTGTCCAGTAACAACAAAGACATTTCCTCCAGTCATCAGAGTTACACACAGAATGAAGCATTTTGGATCAAAGCAGCTCTTTTCATCTGCTTCATTTATCACACGTTCAAATTTGCTCATAATTAGCCATCTGGAAATGCTCCTTGAGTGATGTCAAGAATGGGAAATTCGGTCCTTCTTGCTACCATTGACACATTTTTGTGTCTGTGTTGAAAGGAAAGGACACTTGTATGATCAGACATTTAGGTATGGGATGAAGTAATTAGTTGTTAATTAGAATGATCAACTAGTGAATAACCCACCCCCCACCCCTACTCCTGAACAGACATCTTTACATCTCCATGACAACTGAAGAACACACGAGAAGCATGCAGAGGTTCTTGTGTCATACCAAACTGGTCAGTAATTAAAGTTTTCCAAAAACTTTTCCAGAAGAGAAAAAAAATCAAGAATTAAAGAAGCATTTTTTTACTGTCTACACGAGAACTAAACAGATATTTTTTATTTCTGTGACTTCATTAAAGAAAGTTTGGCTACTGTTTGAAAACTGAGCAATAATTAGGAATCTGTACAAGATTTTTAACAAAAAGCCCAATACAGGAAACCTTAAAATATGTATTCTGGTACTGACAAAATGAAATGAAGTGACTAAATATTTCAGTACATGCCAATTAAATGAAGTGTCTAAAGATAAATTTGTTTCAGTGACCATTCCAAATATAATGTTTAAAAAATATGTTTTATATACTGATCAAATAAAGTATACACAGATACGTATTTTTGTACTGACCAATGAAATGATGTGTTTAAAGATATATTTTTCTAATGACCAATCAAATAAGCTGATTTAAAACATACCTTTACTTTGTGTAATGAAATGAATTATTAAAAATATTTTTTAAAAAGTCATAAAGTAACAAGAAACAAGGTAAATATAAATATGAAGGGAACATAAAACCCCCAAATATTATTAAAAATAAAATTTAATGTATGTATGTATGTATGTATGTCTGTATGTATATCAATAAATAAAGAGGAAAAGATAAAGAACTGAAATATATAACTCATAAAATTAAATTAAATTAAATCACACATAATAATAATTTTTAAAATTTTGTTTAATTAAAATAATTTAAAGATAAAAAAAATAAATAAATAATAAAAAAAAAAAAAAAAAAGACCAGCCATTACCAATTACCTGAACCACCTGAAGATAAAAATGTTTAATTAAGAAACCAGACGATGCCTATTTGTACCCGAGTAATGAAAATAACAAGAGTCCAGAAGAAGGAACGAACTCTTTAAAGTGGACAATCAGCTGACCTGCTGACCATGTGTCTGTAACAAACATCCACTTGTAACACGCAGAGATTTGCCGATCATATTAACACGTCCACACACACCTGTCAGGCAGGAGACAAAGGGTGTGGCAGATGGGGCGGTGGGTATCAAACAGCCCCACACTGGATACTTTACATTCATCTGTAGCAATACGGAGAGAAAGAGATGTATCCAGCACACGCCAGAGAGCTGCCAGGTTCGGGATTAGGGTCGTGTTGTTGTTGTTGGCGACATTTTGCCGTCTGCCAGGAGGGTAGCAGTGGAGAGGTTTGACAGTCAGAGAAACAAGATGGCCACAAAGAAATGACGAAAACAAAAGATCACGTCTATGACCCGATCATGTCCAGTTTGATGTTTTGTACGTTTAGTGATTTTGTTTTTGTTCTTTAGATTTTAGTAACATTTTATTTGTTTATCATTTAGTCAGATTCAAATTTATATAGAAAATATGTATGTATATATATATATAAACATATAAATGTACATGTCACATACATACAGCTCATTTCCCTATATAATCCTGAGAAAAAGAAAAAAAATTCCTTTCTCAGTGACTTCTTAAATTTAATATTCTATGAATACAAAAAAAAAAAAAATTTATATAAAAGAATAAAATAATAGAAAAAAAGAAAAGAAAAAGAAAAGAAAATAAAAAAGGAAAAGGAAAAAAATAAAAAAAAAAAGAAAAAAAAAAAAAAAAATTTTATCTTTCATTCATACGATAATTTAATCCATCTTCCTAAACAAACAAGATAAAATATCGCTGCTGTCTAATCATGCAGACAACTGGACGTCTAAGCAGCCATGTTCAGCCAGACATTTATAAACTGTCACAACAACATCACAGCCGTGAAGATAACAACTTTTTAACAGCAACGTAAACAGCGTAAACATAACGATCTGTTTATCTTACACCTGGACACAATATCCTGCCATAAATATCCTTACAAAGTATCCTAGCTTTACAGCGAGAGAGGATGGCTTGGCAACACTAAACACCAATTCATTGCAACAGTCAATTTCGAATAAATTTAACTGTTCTGTCAAATAAATGTCGAACTAGATGACAAGGTCATTAGTCACCTGAAGTAGGTTTTGATAGAGAAACAGATGCCACAGGTAAAAACTGTCCAGGTTAGGACAGGTGAGGACAATGGTGGCTGGAATCCATGAACGTTTGTATTATCTTTATTAAGTGGGGTTCAGTGACAAAACTGTGGGTTGTTTGCGGTTATTAACAGAAAATCACCTTTTCTTTATGTTTGTCTGTTCCCGGCCATCGTCTCATCATCATTGACGTCTTTATGTACAGCGTCCACATTTCATCTGTAAACAAAAATATAAATATTTAAATATTCAGTAAATCAAAAGATTAAATAAATAAAGAAGAACTAAAAGAAAGAGAAAAAAAAAAAAAAAAAAAAAAAAAAAAAAAAAAAAGAAAGTAGAAAGAGAAGGAAGAAAGAAAAAAGAAACAAAGAAAGGAAAAATAAATAAAGAATGAATGAATATAAAAGAATGGAAAGAAAGATGGAAAAAGAAAGGAAAGAGAGAAAAGAGATAAAAATGAAGGAAAGAAAAATCAGATGATAAAATTAACGATTATTTCAAATAACTTGGTGGAAAAGAGTGGATGGTTTTTTTTTTTTTAATTTATATTACTATTTTTATCTATCTTCTAAAACAATTAAATGTCCTATAAATCAATTTTTTTTTTGTTGTGTATGGTTTGCAAGTGTTTAACATCTGAAAAAAACAACAAATAAATCCAGTAAATCAGCTTAAAAAAAATTAACATAAAATTTTAATAATAAGAGTTTTAAATATTTAAAAAGCATGAAACAGACATTGATTAAGCAATTTCACTGATGAATAGGGTCTGGATCTTTCATTAAACATGAATGAATGAATGAATGAATAAATAAATATAAGAAAAGTAATAAAAGAGAAAAATGTATATAAATGAAATTTGAATAATTAACAAAATATGTAACTACAAAAAAACAAACATTTTAAAGATGCTATGCTCTTGGCAGTCATAAATTAAAATAAAATAATATAATAATAATAATAATAATAATAATAATAATAATAATAATAATAATAAAAATAAAAATAATAAACAAATAAATAAATAAATAAATAATTAAAAAAAGGTGAATAAATAAATAAAATGTAATGTAATGTAATGCAATGTAATGTAATAAAAAGCTTTGAATCAAATAACAAAGAAGAAGAAACCAATAACCAATCAAAACAGCAGCTAGAATTAGAAAAAAAAAAAAAGAAGAAGAAGAAGAAAATAAAAGACTTGATAAACCAAGGATTAAAAAAAAGCCTTCATTCACGACATCTTTCCTCGGAAAAACACAAAGAAAAACGACATCATCGCGCACAGTTGACAGAACGTCAGTGATCTGATCTGCCGATCCATTCACGCGACAGGTAACACTAACCGCAGCCAGCTTATGTCGAGGAAATTAAAAGTTAATTCCTCCTTTGAAGCGCCACAAAGACATCACAGGGGAAAGTGAAAACAAAGAGCTCGGTGGTTTTAACTCGGGTTGCATAACTCGTCGCAGATTTTGATTTGTGACTTACGTAGAAATGATGACACGCAAAACAACAGGACACGGTTAAACGCTCACAAAGACTTTCCCCGTATTTTTTATCGTCACCGATTCGATACATGATGTAATCTCAGAGGGGAAGGGAAAATGGCTGATTCTGGTCGAATGGATCTGTTTTACAGACAAACGGAATGATTGACAGTGATAAGTTTGTGAGTTACACAGAGAGGATGTGAAGCAAATGGAAGGCTTCTTGGGAAAGATAAAGTGCAAGGATAATGGATGGATATTTAAACGTGATTTTTATCTTATCTATGCAAAGCTGGAGAGTCGCTGGTTCAAATGCTGTTAGTAGGAAGGCAGAGTTTGAGGGTTTTTTTTTGTTTTTTTTTGTTAATTATCTGATTGTAATGAGATAGTTATCAAAGTAATGAATACAGAAATCTATACGAAAACAAATATAATAGATTACATAATTACACTTACATACACATAAAAACATACACATATATGAACAGACCAACACATATATACAAATACACACACACACCAAATATATATTTTATATAGAGAAAGTTTTTTTAAACTTAGCAACAAATATTGTATTCAAAAAGACACAGAAATTAAGACAAAACTGAAACCAAACAATTACCTCAGAAATACAAAATATATTCATTCAACAAACTAATAATAATAACAGTAGTTATTACTAGTAATGAAGATGATGATGATGATAATAATAAAAATAAAAATAATCACAATAACAGACAAAATAAAATAAAATAAAACAACAGTGATAATAATAATAATAATAAAAAATAAATAAATAAATAAATAAATAAATAATGAAAATACTCAAAATAATAATAATAATAATTAAATAAATAAAACCACAAAATAACATTAGCATTTAAATGGCTTTCACATAATAATAATAATAATAATAAAAAAAAGTAAAAAACAAAAGTTTCCGATTTTGAAAAACCTCATTACATTATTTCCTTCACGTCCCAATCAAACCCGGAACGTGAAAAACTTGGTTCAAATCAGTGGGCCATTGTTGCAACTGAATTGTGGGAATGATTCAATTAATTACAAAATGCGTATACATGTCGAGGAGAATCTCGATGGCACGAGTGACAAAAGGATGAATTAACAAAAAGACTGAAACAATTTCCTAAATCTCAGACACTTTATTTCACAAACTGTCAGCTGTACTGCTGTCGCTAATGGTTTCCATTGTCCACTGGGAATATCGATGTCCGCGGTGGTCACTGATAGCCAGGGCTGTCCAGTTTGTTTCTGCTGCTTTTTTTTTTTCCTGACAATGATGGACACAGATAAATAGTCCAGTGGGACGGTTGTTGTGCTGTTTGTAAACCAGCCTGGCTGCTGGTCACTGAGATAGTCAGAGCAGTGTTACTTTAATTAATGATGCACATGAAGGAGATATGATTGTGTTAGTGGTCAGTTATGGTCAGTTAATGATGGACATAAAAAGAATTATGTAGATGATGGCTGTGGTCAGTAAGGACACACAAGAAAGCTCATGAAATGACAGCTTTATTTTTATCATCATCATCATCATCATCAAAAATCTGAATTTTTAGTTATAATTATTAAGGTTATTGTTAGTGGCATTGTCATCATCATCATATCATCATCATCATTTTATTTTCATTATTTTAATATTGTGATTATTACTGGTACTGCTGCTACTAGTACAATTAGTATTATACATTTTACAAGTGTATTTTATGCATATACACACATTCAGATGCACACACACACATACAGATGCACACACACACACACACACAATTACACAGATTTTTGTCCTTTTATATCCATATAGTCTATTTAATACTTCTCTCTCTCTCTCTCTCTCTCTCTCTCTCCCCCTCCCCCTCTCTCTTTCTCTGTCTCTCTCTCTTTCTCTCTCTCTCTCTCTCTCTCTCTCTCTCTCTCTCTCTCTCTCTCTCTCTCTCTCTCTCCTCTCTCCCCCTCTCTCTCTCTCTCTCTCTCTCTCTCTCTCTCTCTCTCTCTCTCTCTCTCTCTCTCTCTCTCTCTCTCTCTCTCTCTCTCTCTCTCTCTCTCTCTCTCTCTCTGTCTCTCTCTTGTCATTCAAATATAACAGAAAAGTGTCTTTATTATTCAAAATTTTAAATCAAGTGTAAAGTTAAATCATCATCTTTCATATTCCCACTTTACTCACTGACAAAGTTAACAGTTGTATTCACTTATCAGTGTAAATTCTGTCCAAACGTCTGTCCATATTTAAACTCTCCCACTAACCCTTTGTCTTCTCATACAGCTCATCATCTTACACATATTTCAAATCATTTTCCTGTCAGCCTCTCACCTCACATATCTCTTTCACCTTGTGCCTATTTTTAACACTGTGGAGTGATTTTGAGTGACCACTGGTCAGTGTAAGTGAAGTGCAGAAGTCCAGTATTGATATACTGGTCAATTTCCCATGCCGAATGCATTATTAAAATAATCTAATATTTCTTCATTACGAGGTCAGTATTGAACTTTTACTTGTTTCTTGTCAGATAATGGCCAAAGCTGACCACTGGTCATCACGAGTTCCTGCTGGACAATCAATGATCTGCGAGCGAGTGTGGCCAGTGTCTGCATGTAAACGGATTATTAAATATTTAATAATTGCTGGGTATTAATCAGAGTTATTCCGTACTGATAGATTTACAAGTCTTCTCCTCTCACTTCAATCAGTGTCAGACTTAGATCCAGGGGCAGATCCAGGGGCAGATCCAGGGGCAGATCCAGGGACAGATCCAGGGGCAGATCCAGGGGAGGGGCATTCAGAAGTATTTAGCATACAGATGTATCTGTGTTCACATGTTATGTATGTGCACATACACTTTTTTAACACAATTTCTTACACATAGTTATATTGTATTTTCCAGAAAGATATATTTATAAACAGTTTTATTAACTGAAATATAATTTATAAAAATAATAATAATAATAATTATAATGGTAATAAAAAACAAAACAAAAAACAAATATATAATAATAATAATATTAATAGTTGTTGTTGAATTAATAAAAAAACAATTACAACAAAATAAAAATAATTAGAATAATATTTGTTGTAGTTATAGTAGTAGAAGTAGTATTAATTCCATTATTTAAAATTAAATTATGAACACAAAACAAACAAGAATGAAACTATTTAAAAAAAAAATAAAATAAAAAAAAACTTACAATGACAACAAAAAGAGATGAATATCTTTAATAATAATAATAAAAAAAACTAAAATTTTAAATTATTTGTGATTGAGGTAATTGATCTGAAAGACTACAACAACAACTACAACAACAACAACAAAAAGAAGTGAATACTTTAATAATAAAAAAAACTAAAATTTCAAATTATCTGTGATTATTGAGGTAATTGATCTGAAGTCTGTCTGTGAGTGTCAGTGATCAGAACGCAAGCAGACGCAAACCAGCTGAAGCAGACGTGGAATTCGCCCAAGCAGAAAGCAAACCACCTCTCTGAGTACTCAACTTCTGCTCAAATCTTCTTACAGTTCCACTATGAAGCAACCAATTAACTGAGACACCGCACAAAATGAGAGGATTATGAAATACAGAAAAAAGTATTTAAAAAGAAGAAGAAGAAGAAGAAGAAGAAAAAAAAGTTAATCAGATTTATGTATGAGATGAAAACTAATCCAGTTAAAGCCAAAAACCAGGGACCATAAAATTAGATAAAATGAAAATGTGTCTGAAAAATTAAATGGTGAAAATAACAAGAAGAAGAAAGAAAGAAAAAAAAAAAACAAGAGAGAGAAAAAGTGTAGAAGATGAAATTGTACTGTGATCAGAATAAAATGAATATTTAATGATGTCACTGTGTAGGTTATAGTATCAGGTATTGGGTGCAAAAATGAATAAAGAATATTTAACAGACAGTGAAGTCACAATTTAGTGGGTTTCATGACAAAGTAATACAAAATAAGAAATTGTAAACACATCATAAACACAAAAATATGCATACACATACATACACATACATACACACACATATGCACACATGCATGCAAACAGACAAACATACACACAAACATACACATTTATAAAAACTAATTATAAAAAACAAAAACATCATGAAAATTCCTTTTTCTTTAAATAACATCTTATTTCTTTAATTCATCATCATTTCAGAACCTGTTTCTTCTTCATGTCATACTTTATTTATAAAAAATAATAAAATAAAAGATAGAGAGAAAGAAAGAAAGAAAAAAAGAATGAAAAAAGAAATTAAACAAACCTTTTCATTCAACTCAAACCTCTTCATTCACTGACTTTCTTTGTAAACAGTTTTTAACACCAATTTTCCTCTCACCAACAAACTTGACCCAGAAAACAATCTTCCTTTATTCACAAACAACCCCCCAACCACACACACACACACACACACACACACAAACACACAAAACCTTGGGGGAACCATGGGCAAAAAAAAAAAAAAAAAAAAAAAACCCAACCTAACAACAACTTTATTAAATCAGAACTTCTTAAAACCCCACATCATCTTTTCACCTACAAGAAAAATGGGGGAAAAAAAAAAAAAAAAAAATGACAACAATGGCCGTGTATAAAAAGAAGTGAAAGAGGAGCTGGCTGACATGATGCCTTTAATAGACTTGTGAAAAGGGCTGGAGTGGCTGCCTTTAATGGCTTTATGAACAGGGTGACGCCACTGTGTTTGCTGTTTGGTATTCAGTTCTTCTGGCTGAGACTGAATTGCCTGGCACAAGAGTTCATTACATGTCACTAATAAACAAGGTTTCCTGTTACGTCTGGTTTTGTCGTTGTTGTTGTTGTTGTTGTTGTTGACAGCAGTTGTCGCAGACAGACAGATAGACCGTCAGACAGACATGTTTGTGAAAGCATGTCAGAGTTAAGAGTTTGTTTGTTTGTATAACTCTTCTCTCATACAGGATGTTTTTTGTTTTTTTTAAATAATAATAATAATAATAAATTTAAATTGTGTCTTTTTGTCTTTTTTTATTATTATTAATACTGCTGTTATTGTTATTATTATAATTTTTTTTTTAACAATTTTTGTTATTATCATCATCATTTCTTGTATTATTATTATTAGTAGTAGTAGTAGAATTATTATTATTATCATTCTTATTATGATTATTATTATTATTATCATTATTATCATCATCATTTCTTGTTTTATTTTTATTAGTAGTCATAGTAGTAGTAGTTGAATTAATATTACTATCATCATTATCATTTTTCTTCTTCTTCTTCTTCTTATTATTATTATTGTTGTTAGCATCATAACTGAACTGCTAATGTGTCAAGACTGTTTACACAAATTTACTTCACTTTCCATCGTCCGACACCTCTAATGGTCATCAGAAACTCCAGAGAATGGTCAGTATTGACCGCTAAGAGGCTTTCCAGATAAAGCTGTACTCCTGTGTATGTACACACAAACGTGAACATCAGACAGTAATGGGTTTAAACTTTCTGGTTACAAATGTGGCAAATGTTTTTATAATTTGTGAGCAATATTCACAAGTTTCAACTATTATTGCGAAGTAATGTTTGTTTTAAAGTGTGAAGTTTATTGTATTTTTAGGTATTTTATCATTTAAATAGTTGTTTAATTTGAGATGTACATATGTGTACACAGACACACACACAGGCATTCATACACATATACTTAGATACATACATTACATACATATATACATGCACACACACACACACACACACACACACACATACATACTACACACATACAGAGGGAGAGAGAGAGAGAGAGAGAGAGAGAGAGAGAGAGAGAGAGAGAGAGAGAGAGAGAGAGAGAGAGAGTGTGTGTGTGTGTGTGTGTGTGTACACCTGTTTATTCATGAAAATCTTATCAAATATTTCAAGCTCTTTCACACAATATATTTTTCCATTATGTATCTTTAATGGCTGATATTAATATACATAAAATTCTTAAAATTTCAAATCTACATCTTATTTTAATAATAAAGAAATGCCGGGGAAAAAAAAAAAAAAGGAAAAATGTTCTCCTATTACAACTATAAAATTTCAGAAAAAAAACCCACCACCAAACAACCTGTTATATTTTCACAAATATTTTTTTTTTTGTATATATTTTTAAAGAAATTTTAAACAAAAAATCTAGCAATACCAAGCACACACTGGTTTTAAAAAAAGAAAAAGAAAAAAAAAATCCTCAACAACATAAAGATCTCCAGCACTTTGCATTTTCAACATAGACTCGTATTTCAAACACAAACTCACTCATGTTTTTAAACAAAAATGACCTTCAAGAAAAACTGGAAAACCACCATCAACATTCAAACCATTCACCTTTGCAGTTGTGATAGCAGTCATTAATAATGAACAAACTCGCATTCCTTTCATTTTTTTTTTTTGGCACAGGTAACACATACTTGTTTATCCACAAACCTGACTGCCCAGTGACAGATTTTCGCTATTAATTTACTCTCTCTGTCCATTGTGTAAGCATGAGGCATTGATAGTTAATGAGACAGCACCTAAACAATTTCACTACAACAGCCACATCAGCAACATCAGCCTTTCTGACTGTTACAAATAGAGACATGCAATTTTTTTTTAAAAGCATTTGACACAGAATGTGCCTTGTTACAGGGATAGCATAGCAGCCAACCGATGTTGGCAAACTTCCTTCCTTTGTGTGAACGGTTAAGTCTGGGTTTTAAGACTGCTAGGTGCAAGGATCAAATGCTTGTACTGACTTATTTACCTATTTTATTCTGGAGATCTGTACAAGGTGATTAAAAGATGTTTTTAATAATTTTTACATTAAAAAAAAAAAAAAAAACATTTTTCATTTCACCTATTATTTGTTTTTTTGTTTTTTTGAACATTTTTTTACATATCATAATCACTATTTATTTATTTAATTTAATTTTGTATTATTATTATTATTTTTGAAGTAACATTTTAATAAAAAAAAGTTCAGTATCATGAAATTAATAAAATCACAACAATAATAACTGTAGTAGTAGTAGAAATACAAATAATAAGAACAACAATAATAATATTAATATGGTGATATTAATAATAACAACAACAACAACAACAATAACAATAACAGTAACAATACTAATAACAGCAGCAATAACTGAAATAAGTGAACAAATTAAAACAAAACCGAAAGTAAAGAATTTCAAGATGAAAGAAAGTAATAAAAACCAGGCGAGCGTGAAACAAACGATCATCAGCCGATGCTGTTACATAATTCATGTAACCGTGACAACAGTGCTGCCCTCTGGTGGGCTGTGTGCTGACTGAGGCATCACCTCGGAGTGTTTGGACATTAATAATTCAGTTACGACGTGCGAGAGTTTGCTGTGAAGTGTGTAGGTACAAACAGCAGACTTGTAGCTAGATGTGTTTTGTTTGTTTATTTGTCGGAGAACATGAGTGAATTATTCAGGTTACATAACACAGCAAGCTGGAACTGAAACACTGGGCAGAGTGAATGAAGAAATGTGGGTGTCTGGGTGTGTGTCTGTTTGTCTGTGTGTTTGAGTGTGTGAATGAGTGCACGTCTGTCTGTGTGTTTGTGTGTGTACGAATGTACCTATTTATCACACTGTCAATAACATTGAAGGTGAAATAAGGTGTCACTTTTACAAAAGATGTCACTACTTGTCACAAGATGTCACTACTTGTCACACAATGTCACTACTTGTCACACGATGTCACTGCTTGTCACACGATGTCACTACTTGTCACGCAGGTCTGTATAACAAGTGTCACAGAACTCAGTACACTGTGAAACAACTCTTTGTCAGAGTGACCCAGACAAAAGTATAACCAATGGTTATGGATGAATGGATGATCGGAAACTGCAACCTGCTGTCGTGCATGAATAAACACAAAGTAAAATGTTCAATGTTTTTAGTCACACGTCACTGAAGATTATAAAAATGTTGAATGTTGACAGAAGATTATAAGAATGTAACCGATGATGTCATGCGTGAAAGAACAGAAGAATACCATATCTCACTGCTGATTTAAAATGTAACCAATTCTAATGTCATACTTTGACGACAATATTAAAATGTAACCAACAGTAATGACAATGATATTAAAATGTAACCAGATCTGATTCAAAAATGTTGTTACATTCAACAGTTACAAAGGAAACTGTAACCAACTGCTAATCCCATGGAGACAGAAAATGAAACAAGTTTTCACGCATGAGTGGTGACAAATTATTACTGTGTCATTATTACCCTGGACAGAATAAAATATGTAACCAGTCTTAACATGCATATGTCACTAACTCTCTCTCTCTGTTGCTCTCACTCTGCCCCCTGTCCTCCCTCCCAGGTGGGTGCAGAAGGGTTAAAGAGAGTTGTCGCGCCTCAGTGAACAACATATTACTTTTAAACTAATCACCATATCTGAATGAACGGTCACACATGAACACACTTGGAGGAAACTGAAGTTCACTAAAAAGTAATGAATTAGCTTTTGACCTACAAACCAATAACAGTAAAAAAAAAAATTATAATAATAATAATAAAAAAAATATATATAAAAATAAAAAAATAAATAATAAAAAAATATACATATAAAAAAAAAGTTCTCAACAAAACTCAGGGTTCTGATCATGATCCTGTTTACTGAATCGTGAAATGGAAGTTATTATTTAATTTTTTAAATATTTTTTTTTTTTTTATTTATTTATTTTTTTTTTTTTTTTTTTTTTGCCTGTGAGAGAATGTATACAGTAAATTTACATTAATTTATGAAAAAAAAACAGTTTTGCCTGCAGACTTTTTTTTTTTTTTTAATAATCCAAAATGTCCCTGGCATTAAAAACTAGACATGTTTATGTATTTTGTGATTTAATAAATAAATAAAATAAAATAAAATAAAATAAAATAAAATAAAATAAAATAAAATAAAATAAAAATAAATAAATAAATAAATAAATAAATAAATAAATAAATAATGCAGAAGAGCTTGCACAGTCTTGTAGAATTTGTTTTAAGAATCATTTTGGGGTCCAAATATGGATCGTAGTATAATCTGATTTGTTTTAGTTTATTCTGTTCAGATGTTAATGAGACAAACAAACAAACAAAAAATCATTAAAACAGTTAATTGATTAACAAATTATATAATCTAATTTATGCACCGCAAGAGAAGTGTGACGACACTGCTAACACTGTTTTGATGTTTTGTTCTTTTGTTGTTTTGATGTTTTGATGTTTTGTTGTTTTGTTGTTTTGACATTCTGCTTGTGAAGTAATCAGCACGTTTATTAAACATTTATACAAGCAAATATCTGTGTTTTTTATTCAACAGTCTATGATCCATTTATGTAAACCTACCTGAACCTTTGAACTGAGATTTTATTTATTTATTTATTTATTTATTTATTTATTTATTTATTTATTTATTGTTATTGTTATTATTGTTATATGTTATTATTACATATTTATTATTATTATTTTTTTTTTGTCGTAATATTTTACTAAGTATTCTTCTTAAATGTCTTTGAATTTTACTTAACTTAAGATAATTTTTAGCAAATACAAAAATTCACTGTGTTTATTATGAAGTGGTCATCCACAGCTTCCTCATTTCAACCAACACCATTTCCAGCCATCTTTTACAACTACCGCAAAGTCCTGTCCACATAACAAAGGTGTCCTTATTGTTCAGCGTGTTGGATTACTGAGGTTTACGACAACACACACACACAAACTCTTAAACTGTCTTCCCCGAGAGATGCAGAGTTGTTTCAGTTAACGACTGAGCTGGTTGTCTTAGAAACACATAATGTCCACTCAGAGTGACCACACTGACCATTTCACCCCACCACTGGACAACACTAATCAACCAGTGCAGCTTAATGACTGGAGAAACATGACTGACCAAAACCCCCACTGGTCATCAAGACCATTGTCCACTGGTGTCAGAGCTTGCGTGTATTATGACCATCAAGACCTATGTCCACTAAGTCAGTGTTTGTGTACATTATGGCCATCAAGACCACTGTCCAGCAAGGTCAGTGTTTGCGTACATCGTGTACCAGTGAAGTGGACAGTTCTCTCTGTATTTTCATACGTCTTGGTCATCAGTCAACAAGGGATTTGACCAGTGGTCATCATGATTTTAGTGTTTGAACATGTCACGTAAATTGCTGTGGAAAATGGGGTAAGGGTCAGGAGAATTAAACAGAAAGCAGAGAAAGTAGGTTTGTTTGTTTGTTTGTATTCCTGAGCTCTTGTTTAGAATGGGATAATAACTGATAAAGAGACATATTTGTTTTTAAATTAAAAAAAAATCCAACCTGTTCATAAAGCAATTCAATATCTATTAATAATAATAATAATAATAATAATAATAATAATATAATAACAGTAATAATAGAAGTAATAGTAGTAGTAATAGTAATGATAGTAATAATAATAATAATAATAATAATAATAAAAATGATGATAATAATTATCTCTATGATGATAACAATTATAGTTATTGCATAGATTAAATATATATATATATATAAATAATTAATTAATTAATAAGACGAAGAAGACAAAAAAAGAAGTTGAAGATAAACACGAAAAGGAATCAACATCTACACAACCGAACAAAACACAGAAAATAAAACTCAAAAACAAAGTCGTCAAAATACGTTTCCACTAAATCAGTAAACAATAATAATAAAAGAAATAAAAACTAATCCAAATCAAACTGCTTGATGGTGACAATGTCCCGTAAACACCACGTAAACACCACGTAAACATCACGTAAACACCACGAGCCTCCACAGAGGCGCCGGACACTTCGCACCAATGCATTGTGGGATAAACACAAAGAGACAAATTTGAAGCAAACAAGTGTGGCGTGAGATCAAAGGAAGTTATCGCTGAGTTGTCCGGCAAGGTCACCATTCAGCTGACCACGGCGCTGGCCAGCTAGGCGCGACACAAAGAACAGTAAACAGTTTACTCAGAATGTTATCTTTCTGTCAGGCTGGCTGTGTGGCGAGCAGGCTCTAATCAGACAGAAATAATCAAACAAACTGAAACCTAAATTACAAATAGGTCAGAGAACTTGCCTGACACTCGGCAGAATCCAGGCTCAAACCTCCCAGTCCCCTCACTTATCAAACACTATTTTAGGCTACTAGTAACTAGAAATGTATCTGCTTCAAATCAGTTATTTCCCAATCTGACCAGTAAGTACTCTGGTACGGGTTTATGGGAAGGTATATGTCATGATATTCTTTCCTACTAGAGAGAAATGTTTCTTTTTAGTTTTTATTTTTATTGTTTTTCTGTTTTTATTTTTTTGCTTATAATTATAATCCAATATAAAAATTAAGAAAACAACAACAATAGTAATAACAAAATTATAATTAATAATCATAAGAAGAACAATTATGATTATTAATTATTATTATTATTTCTGTGTTAGCTGAAATAATGAATCGAGGATTTAAATTAATCATTAACTGATTCAGAAAAAAAAAAAAAATAAAATAAAGAACTTTTAATTCATTTTGTTTTAGATACATTACCAACTTGACATTTAGTTTTTGTTTTGTTTTTCAACCAAATGAAAGAAAACGAGCAAGAGAGATAGAAAAATAATAATTACTTTTTAGTAATTAATTATGCACTGAAACAAAACTTGTAAATAATGACTGCTGCCAAAATGCAGTTTGATAAAACTTTACTTTTTTTGACTAAATAAATAAAAAGGAAAAGGAAAAGAAAAAAATTTAAAAAAAAAAAAAATAATAATAATAATAATAATAATAATAATAATAATAATAATAATAATAAAATAATAATAATAATAATAATAATAATAATAATAATAATAAATAATAATATAATAATAATAATAACATAATAATAACAATAATAATAACAAATTATAATAATAATAAATAATAGTAAACAAAACAAGAGAAAGAGATAAAACTAAAATGGACGTAAGGAATGAAGAGCTTATCCTCTTCAGACGAGATTAACAACCTGACAGCCACACAGTCTGTCTGTCTGTCGTCTGCACAACACTGGCAGACGCCAGACTGTGAGCCTCATCTCTTCTACCACGTCTGCTGTAAGCACATGGACTGAAATGTACGTACAATCAATCAGAGCCTATCCACTGCACGAATCAATCGTGTACAGATCTGAGAGGAAGCCAGCGACTACGAGCAAGAACACATTTTACACTGGCAGGGGTCTCAACCACACTTTCTGAGAACTGTTTTACTGCGTGGGCTTTTTTCTCTCTCTCTCTCTCTCTCGAAGTTTGAGGATGTGGTTTTGTTGTGAATACTTATTACTGGTCAGGTTTTATTAGTTGCCATTCACAGAAATGTTTTCAGTTTGTGGAAGGAAGGAGTGAAAATAGAAATGGGAGCCAAGAGAAAATAATTATGGATATAATTATATAAATAAACTTTTTCCAAGCAACTAAAAGGTATGTGGAGATTTTTTTTTTTAACTTCATGTTGTGAAACCTTTTCACACACACGCACACACATATGCACACACACATATATATTTATATATGTATATATATGGGATGTTATTATAGTTTTAAATAAAGAAATGTCTTCACAGGAAATGTTTAATATCTGTTGAGGTTTTCTTAGTTTATTAAGAAATTTAAACCATCTTCTACAGAGATGTAATGTTTTACTTTTTTTTTTCTTTATATGTGTGTGACTGAAAGTTTGAAAGAGAGAGAGGCAGACAGAGAAAGAAAGAAGGAGAGATGCAGAGAGAATAGTGACAGAAAGAAAGAAAGAGATCCATTAGCTGAATTTTTTCACAGAATTTTGTTAGTCTTTATTAACAAACTTTGTCAGGGTTAACAAGTGTTTTCATGCTTCTACAAGTTTGAAATAACATCTATTATGGAGTGTCATACTCAAAATTATTATTATTTTTTATATTAAGATTAGTAATAATAATAATAATATGAAACTCCATAATAATAATAATATTATTATTAACTACAATTACAACATAATAAATTTAAAAAAAAAAGAAAAAGAAAAGGAAATCTTCCCAATTACTTAATTGGATATAAAGTTAGTCCAAATTAACTGGAAAAGGAAGCCAATAAGTCAGTAATAGCAGTGGTGAGGAAAGCAGCATGTACTTAGTACTAATTGGCCAGCCAATGGCATTCATTGACTTGTTAATTAAGCGGATCACTGCTCCTGTGTTCTTCTGGCTCGTTGTAAATGTTTGACGCAAAGCTAAACAAAGTTGACTGAGTTCAGACTGGCAAAACAAAAGGATGTCACAGGCTGACTGAAGTTTGTGCTGTTCATTTAGCCAATTAACATGACCTGTAGCTTGTCAGAGGATTCCTGGACCGGAGCACGTGCCATTTAGGTGGAATTCACACACATACAAATATGATGTTTTTACTGTCGGCCATTTGCATTTTGTTAAAATATTATAATTCATTTTTTTTTCTTCTTCTTCTTCTTTTAATTTCCTTATTTATCATTATAATTTATGTGGTCTGTTTAATTATTTAGTTATTAAATAATAAAATATTTATTTATTTATTTATTATTATTATTTATATAGTCTTTTTAATTATTGCCTATTTGACTTTCTGTAATAATGCTTCATTACCTTAATGATAAATGTAATATGAGATATTTGAAAAACTATATAGATTATTTCTTTTAAAAATAAACCTGTAATATAACAAAACTGAAATATAACTAAATT
>CM022679.1:29250663-29255663 GCA_012295275.1 Chrysomallon squamiferum
CTTTTCTGTCATTCACTCTCTCTTTCTCTCTCTCTCTCTCTCTCTTCTCTCTCTCTCTCTCTCTCTCTCTCTCTCTCTCTCTCTCTCTTTCTCTCTCTCTCTCTCTCTCTCTAAAAGTCCTTCAGACAGAAATAAATAAAATCAGATTCAATGACAACAGTCGCCAATCAAACAGCATTCAGAAGTATTTAACTTTGTTACTCCGTCGTCATGGATACGGCCTCCTCGATTCTGATTATGCAGTCCAGGACTGGCATGCTTGAGTATTCAGTGCATTTAAATCTGATTTCACTGTCGACTGAATGAAGTATGTTGTAAAATACACAATTAAATTTTCATTTCAGCTAAAATCAGAGAGAATGGTTAGATCACCTTATTGGGGTGTGACAGACAGTGGGATCTATTCCTCAGAGTGCACCTGTCCAGTTATTTCCCGTTCCAACTAGTAATGTTTTATTTCTCAGCTAGTTTTTATAAATAATGTTTTGTTGATTATCAAAACAAAAATATAAATGAATAAATAAATAAATAAATAAATAAATAAATAAACAAAGAAAAAACAAAATAATTAAGACGCTGTTAATGTTAATTATTATTATTATCATCTTATCATCATCAACAACATCCAGCATGATTAGCATTATCATTGTATCAACACAAAATTATTGGAATTCAAAACAAAATCTAGTAACCATAGCAACTAACGACACTGACCAATCTCGCAATATTTTAACAAATTCATCGACATTTTTTTTCTATTCTGGAAACATTTCTGTTAAAAATTAATTAATCATATTGTACCTGTTATGTATCGTCAACGTACTGAACATAAAATTTTAAATTTGCTTCAAAGGATGCTAATTAGGATCTAATTTGCAAGTAACGATCAGGAGAAAAGTTCGCTAACTAACAGAAATGGCAACACACACAGTGAAAGTGCAGTCATGAAAGTGCAGTCTGTGCAGACTTTGGTCAAAACAAGGTTTCAATTAATGGCTTAATTTCCTGTGACAAAAAATTAAAAATTAAAAATTAAAATTTTTTTTTAAAAATGTCACGTGGAGTTGATTTATTTAAATGTTCCTGTTTACACCTGCTTGGAGAAAGATAAAAAAAAAAAAATAAAGAAAGAAAAATGTAAGACAGAAAATAAAAAAGAAAGAAAAAACTGAAAAAGAATGAAAGAAAATAAAAAAATATATATTAAGAAGTGGTAGATGAATGAAAATAGAAAAAAATTAATTTTTTTTTTTTTTAATAAATAAAAAAAGCTTATAATTAAAAAGGAAAGAAAAAAAAAAATAAATAAAAAATAAAAAGCAGTGTTGAATAAAAAGCCTGAACTCAAACTGTTATTTTATAAAGGCAGACGTCAATAGATACTGAGCACTATCTGGAATTGTATAAGCAGTGTTGTGGTAGCTGGTACTGGGAAAGTCTCACTTCTACAGTTCTCACAGCAAGCAGTGAGTCACGCACTCAATACACTCTTTGAATTTTCCCAATCCAGACACACCCAAACAACTTGAAACCTTTGACTAACCACATATATAAAAGAACATTTGCAGGTATTCAGATTATTTTTAAAATAACAAACAACAACAATAATAGTAATAATACCAATAACAGTTGTAAAAAAAATAATAATATTAATAAAATAATAACAAAAAGTAATGATAATAACAAAATAATAACAATAACAATAATAATAATAATAATAATAGTGCTTGATAGCACATTTTTAAGACATGATGTCTGTTTCAATTTATTTTTTGTTATTTTTTTTTTCAGTTTATTTATATTATTAACTAATATTAAGTGTCTGTATTTATATATTTTTATACATGTATTAATTATTATATCTCTTCCAAAAAAAAATATATATAAAAATCAATATATAAAAAAAAAAAAAAACTGTCTGAAAAAATAAAAACAACCTTAAATAAATTTTATAAAAACAAAAAAACATAAACATGCACTGAAAAATAAAACACCTTTTTGCCGAGCCTAACAACCGGTTGCTAAACTGAAAAACCTTCACAGTTCCCAGCCAGGTAAACTACAGAAAAAACAAAACCAAAAAATCTTATCCCATTTATCAAGCAGACATTTTTCACAAGAAAGAAAAAACTGTACAACGTTAAACGACTGAAAGAAACTCCACCATTTGGGTCAGGCTACCTGACTGAGTGACTGCGTGGCTGTCGATTTGTCACAGCACGGTTGTCATAGCCGTACAGTCCCAAATACACCTGCAGGCTTCCGGCAGGATGAGGCAGTGGGTACTGGCGAGTGCAACGAAGTGGATGATGTAGTTTTTGTCGTCGATAAAGACCAAGAAAAGTAGATTCTGTTGGATTTACAAAGTGTTGGATCTGTTTGATAAGTGGATTATGAGATGATCTATGTGAGTATTCTTGTGGGTAGTGTTTTTACTTTGATTGTTTTGTTTTGCTGTGGGGAAAAAAACGTGAGGTTTGTTTACTGTGACAGACAAGAGTTTAGTACAAATAAAAGAAATGCAGGGAGACTTGATTTTGAGCTAGGCAACACTAGTTTGAGTAAGTGAGCTATCAAATGATACATGTAAAGTTTACAGTGTTTTCACAAAAAGTTTATTTTGCTATAGAAGTGTATGACAAGAAGTTTGGAACAAATAAAAAATATATATAAAAAAAATCAGATTTTGAATTAGGAGATGTTGATTTTAATAACCGGCTTATGAAATGATATATATAAAATATCTATATATAGATTATGATTTTCTGTTTTTTACAAATGTTTATTTTTTTATCTGAATGTTTAGACAACAATTTAGAAAAAAAAAAAAAAAAAAAATAATAATAATAATAAAAAAATAAATTAGATATTGATTTTAATACTGGATTATCAAATGATATATGTATGCAAAGATTATAATGTTTTCACTAACATTTATTTTGTAATGGGATTATACAACGGGAATCTAGAACAAACAAAAAATGTTGAAAACTAGAGTTTAGATTAGGAGTTGTTGTAAAGTGTATATTATAAAATGACACACAGATAAATTAAATATTTTTTCACATATAGTTATTTGTAATGGAAATATACAAGAATTTGTTACAAAGACATTCTGTTCTTTCTGAATTGGGATATTTTTATGAATTAGGTTTCAGTAACAAGATTATGAAATGATGTATGTAAGAATATATACATCTCAAGTGCGTTTTTGTTTGGGTTTTTTTTCATGATGGGCGACTTATAGATATTTTGTTATTGGAATTTATAAACATCTGATAGAGTCAGAAATGTGTTTAAGAGAGAATGTGAAAGGATCTGTTTAAGTCAGTGAGAGAGATTATGATCTGTTGTGAATGTTTGTTTTGCTGTGTGGAGTCAGAAATGATATATTTGTTTACAGATTAGCAAGTTTTCTATCGTTTGAGTTTGTAAACGTTTCAGTATCAGATATGAAATTAATACCAGGATTATGTCTTTCTTCTTCATTCTTTATCTAATTTTTCATTTCCATATATACTGTTTATCTCCTTTTATCTTTGTCTTTCTCTTGTTTTCTCCTTTCATGTGTCTATGCCAAGTTCTCTCTCTCTGCTTTCTCTCTCTCTCTCTCTCTCTCTCTCTCTCTCTCTCTCTCTCTCTCTCTCTCTCTCTCTCTGAGTGTGTTTATGTGTGTGTGCATGTGAGTGTATTTGTGTATGTATGTTGGTGTGTGTGTGTGTCTGTGTATGGGGGTGTCGGGGGTGTTTGTCTGGGGTGTGTATGGGGGGTTCTGTGGGGGGTGCATGCAGATGTGTGTTTAGCAGTGGGAGTGATGAAGAAAAAAGTAGGAAAAAGGAGGAAAAATCAAAGTAAGAAGTAAACACAAATACATGTTCATACCCACAGCAACGTTTACACACATCTACACACAGACAGAAATAGCACTATCCGTACACAAGCACTGAGACAAACAGACAGATGTACTGAGACATACAGACAGATGTACTGAGACATACAGACAGATGTACTGAGACATACAGACAAATGTACTGAGAGATACAGACACATGTACTAACCAAAGTTCATTACAATATAATCCTACTACTGACTTTAACTTCTTTTTCTTCAAGCACATATAAAAAAAAATAATAAAATAAAAAATAATCTATATATAAAAAAATGTTGGTTTATTTGTGTGCTACTGTTGACTTTGGCAAGCACATGGAAAACTGAACAGTTTTGGAGAATGCTATTTTCTATACTTCAATATTACTTCTACATTCTGAGCATGTTCTGATTTCTGCAGTCTGTCCAGTTCTGTGTGCAGACCACACAACGAAAACTCATTTCATACAAAACATTAAACATCTTTTTCTAAAGCAGGTACATTAAAACTGTACTGAACATACTTTACTTTCATGTAAATTCCATTTAACTTGCAAATAGCATTTATTTTGGTATACAATGAACTGTGTAAACAAAAATTTGTACTACAAACAGCATTCTGAATATTTAACTACAAAACAGCATTCTCAATATTCTACTACAAATTTTTAACAGCATTCTAAGTTAAGGATTTTTATTTATTCCACTAAAATAACATTCTATATATTTATATATATAAATATATATATATATTCTTCTACTACAAACAACATTTTGCATTCTTCCTGAAACAATAGAACAAAATTATGATATGCAATTGTTTCAAAAGTGAACTACTGAGCCCTAGAAATACCAGTAATTTTTCCTTATGTTTCCAATGAATATTTTATGAGTTTTCTTTGAAAGCTGGAGAAAGCAGCTTTCATCCTATGTCAAACAAACATTGGACAAGCAGGAGAAAGGAAAAAAAAAAAAGCAAGTCTTGTACGGCCCTGAACAAATACATTTAATATGCACTTGTAAATAACAGAACATTAGGGCTTGTTTTCTTTGTTTTGTTTTTTTTATCTCTTAGTGTCACTGGATAGGAAGATGTATTGTCTTGAAATGGGAGAGTGTTGTTTTTTTATTAC
>CM022679.1:29260663-29275663 GCA_012295275.1 Chrysomallon squamiferum
AGCCAATTACTGCTGTTTTCTTTGTGTTAATTAAGTAATGTGTTTATTACTGTAACCACACCCTAATTAACTCCCACCTCCTCCTGATCTGCCTACCCCCCTTTCACTCCTCCTTTCTTCTAATCCCTCACCTCTTTAGCCTTTAACTTTCATTTCTGTCAACATTTTCACTTTCTTCTCTCCCCTTTTTTCTTTCATTCATTTTTTCCTCTCATTTTTTTTTATATCTATCTGTTCTTTTTTTTTACCTTCCTCCTCAATTTCTTACCTTTATCCTTTTTCTTTCTTACCTTCATACCTTCCCTTTCTTACCTTCATACCTTCCCTTTTTTACCTTCATTCCTCCCCTTTCTTACCTTTCCCCTCCCCTCCTTTTTTTTTTCTCCCTTCATACCTTCACCTTTCTTACCTTCTTCACCCCTTTCACACATCTTCAAGCAACAACCCTCTGGCTGTTAAAAAAAACAAAAAACCCCTAAAATAATCACTCAACCGTATCATTCATGCTTCAGAAATCATAACAATCCCTGACATCTTTTGGCAGCCAATGAAATCGCAGGTCACTGTCTAGTGGCAAGCCCGGAATCTCTCGTTTGTTCATTGAGCAGTTTTGCTATCGCCTGTGAGAGATCAGACACACACACAGAGAGAAAGAACTCGGCTGCAGTTTTGTGAAGGGAGAAAACAAATTTAAAAAAAAAAAAGTACTCTCATGATAATAATGAGACCAGGTGAAACAGCCGTTTGACTGAGTTACCTCAGTTTTATTTCTGGATAAAGGATTTACTGGCTGATAAAGCAGAGGGGAAAAAAAAAACCCTGTGAACTATCACACTGTTAATACACACACTACTACTGAGTGTGTGTGTGTGTGTATGTGTGTGTCTGTGTGTAAGGTAATAGCTACAGGCAGTCTGACTGGACGGATATAGAACACAGGAGTTTAAAGGAAATAACACATCAAATTTTAGCCTGTTGCTGGCGACATAAAGGTGAGTGTGATTAAATGAAACATTATTAAGCTGTGTGGGATATATATTGATATTTCATAGTGTGCACTCTCTTTAGACAGTTTCTGAAGTAAGTTTAATAAAGTTCAGCTTGTTGCTTTTGACATGTGTATATATGTTTATATATATATATATATATATATATATATATATATACACACAGTATGACACAAAATAGTGTAATATCTATTAGTATAATAATAGTGTTTATAACAGTATAATTATATATTTAATGGCAGCTGATCAATTTTTTTTTTTTTTGACTATCAAATATATATATATACATGTATTTTAATATGTATTTAAACATACAGATATTTTGCTATTTCCTTATATTATTTAGGACAAATAAAAGCAGTTGTTTAAAATACACTGATGTGATAGTTTATTCTGTGTATGTTTTGTTGTCTGTGAGTATTATACAGAGGTGCATTTAAAGCATTTTACATGTCTGTGAGATTGTCACTGTGTATGTGTGTGTGCGTGTAAAAAAAAAACAACACATTAAATCCAACCTGTTGGTCACTACAAGTTAAATTAAAACACTTACTACAGGCTGTGTGCCACATGCATATACACTCAAATACACAAACTCATATACACTCAAACTCACATGCATTCCACACACAAAAACACACACACACACACACACACATGCACACACACATACCAAAAAAACAATATTAATTCTTCATCACTGCTTTTTAAATCCATCTAAGAAATAACTAATTAATTATCCTAAATTACGTTTTTAAAATATCTAATTATTTTCGGCGTTTGTTGATTCGGGGGGTAATGTTTGAGAAGATAAAATCAATACTGTGAGCAGAGTTCTGCTGTTTCGTACATTCATCTAACAGGAGGGTGTAACAGTAATTATCTTGTTACTAATGTGATCTATTACTCAGGCTGCACTGTTGCATGTTATGTAGTCTGTAGATAATATCTCATTAATAATGTTAGCACTGAGCTCTGTGGTGTGGGTCATTTCATACTACTGACACAGAATCCGATACAAGAGAACAGTTTATAGACTTTGTTATCAGAATATTACTGTGTTATTTGATCTAAAAATTAGAACACACACACACACACACACACACACACACACACACACACACACACACACACACATACACAGACATACACACACATACACAGACATACACACATACTTACATACATACACATACTTTCACACCTAAGACAAAAATCTCTCTCTCTCTCTCTCTCTCTCTTTGTCTCTCTTTTTCTTTCATGTCACACAAGCACTGATTTACATTATAAAAATCCAAAAAAAAAAAAAAAAAAAAAAAAAAAATTAAAAAAAAGAAAACAATATTTATATGACACGAAATACAGATGTGAACTCAGACCCCAAATCAGCCATTTTCTAAACGAGACATTTTCAAATACATCCAGAGGATTATTTTAACTGTCAGTAAAGTTTAAATCCCTCTGAGAATTTTCAACACCAGAGGATACAATACTGGGAGTTTATTGTACATTTTTGTTGTTAAAGGATTGTTGATAGGGAAATATTACTGAGCAATGGCTGGGTTATTTTCGTGTTCAGTCATGCATAACACATCATTGAGTGTCATGGTACACTGATTTTTACAGGTACGATGGAAATCTGTCATATCATATTAAATTACTGCAGCTTTGTTGTCTGTGGATTTTGAACCTGTGTAGATATACATGTACATATTAAATATGTTTTATGTGTGTCGGTGATGTGTGTGTGTGTGAGTGTGAGTGTGAGTGTGTGTGTGTGTGTGTGTGTGTGTGTGTGTGTGTGTGTGTGTGTGTGTGAACAGATTCAAATGCTGCATATTAATCAGGTGTTATATATGTACTTACGTACAAGTATATGAGTCTGTGAACATGTACTAATGTACATGAGTGTGAGTGTGTGTGTGTGTGTGTGTGTGTGTGTGTGTGTGTTTTGTTGTATACAGGTACATCTAAGCATGTATGCAATAGTGTATGTATGTGTTTATGTATGTATAATACCATGATGCTGTTACTACTACTACTACTACTACTGTTACTACTACTACTACTACTACTACTACTACTACTACTACTACTACTACTACTACTACTACTACTACTACTAATAATAATAATAATAATAAATACTAATAATTATGAAAAAAAGAAGAATCGAAACAAAAGAAATTATTTCACTGTTTGCAATAATTAATAATACACAAACATTTAAGAAATACTGATATATATATATATATATATATATATACACTTCATTTAGAAATAAAAACAACTGCATAAATAAAATAAAAAGAAAAAAGAAATAAAATACCTATATAGTTATCACCAAGGTGACAAACAAATACATACATTGTTTACCTTAAAGTCACAAATAACAAAAACAAAATTAAAAATGCATAAAAGAAAGAAAATAATAATTAAACAAGAACAAGAGAAAGGAACTTATGAAGGAAATTTTATTATAATTAGAATTCAAAAACATGTTTTTTTTTTGTGTTTTTTTTTACTCCATCTCCTTTATACTAAAACATGTCTAAAATCAATTCTAAATGTTTTTTATAACATTTCCTCTTTGTCTGTCATTCAGCTACTGCTCAGGTACAAAGTGCTAAAACTTTTGTGTTCAATAAGTTCTATTAATAGCTCTGCTTAAGCTGAACCCACAAGGAACCCCACCCATTCGATCTTCACCTAGGAGACAGTTGCCATCTTGTCTAACTATTCATGTTGTTATTGCCCATCAAAGTTGTTATGGGTTAGCAATAAACTTCACAGTGAAAGTTAATAATAAAATGTTTTATTCCTTGTGTAAATTCTGCCAAGCTTAGAAGAGCATTATTAAATGATTCAAGAATGATAAAATGTTAATAAAAAGAGTTATTTATTTCTTAAATTTCTACCTAGTTTATAACAGCATCGTCAAGAATAAAATATTATTATTAATAAAACAGATATATTTCATATTTAAATCCCACCCAGATTTGAAGAGCATTATAAAATTACGATCCAAGAATAATAAAACTAATATCTTCTTTTGTAAATCCCACAGAGTTTACAATACCTCTTTTAAATTATGATTAAAAGATAATAAAATATTAATAATAAAATGAATACCCGTCTCCTTAAATAGGAGAAGAGTATGGTTATGTCGAGATGTCGTAAAAGAAATGTAAAGTCTTGTTATTATAATAATTTAAATTTACTGCACCAAAATACATCGTTATTGCTTTTTTTTTGCATAACAAAGACTTTTCTTTTGTGTATGTAAGAAAAAGAAAAAAAGAAGCTGCATCTATAGACACCATTGTATTATTTTCAATAAGAAACAAGGAATCTCTTTTAAGATCATTCCCATAGACAGAAAAAAAAGAAGAAGATTTTTGATAAATCAGTAAAGGAGCAATGGTTGGAATGTGAAAAAGTATTAAATGATAAAATTAACAGTATATGCTGGGTATTATAGTTTCACCAAACATGATATTATGATTACCATACAATTCAGAAATGTACTTGGGGGAAAATAAATAGTAATAATAAAATAAAAGATATTTATCTTTCTTAAATTCCACCAGGTCTTTAAAAGCACATTTAATACAACTCAAGTGCATGGCAGTTGCGAGTGTTATTGATATCATTTAAAATCAGATTTGAATCAGATATGAAGAACTTAATTATACAATTCAAGAACATTAATATATATCTGTTTTATTTCTTATTTGAATTCCACCCAGTTAATAAAAGAACCGTCTTGTCTCTGATTTACAATTATGAAACATGAGGTCCATTCTCGTCGCTAAATCCCTCCCAGCTCAGAGGAGCATGGATAAATGATTTAGGAAAAAGATAAAATACAAGTATTATTTCCTTCTCGCCTTCTTAAATTCCATCCAGATTAGAAGAGCACTATTTAAACATAATAAAATTTGACTTTTATTTTGTTCTCGCGCACTGCACTAGTTACAAGAACATGTCCATAAAAATAACAAGAGTTTTATTTACACTGAAACATGACTTTTATTCTGGCCTTAAATTTCACACAGATTAGAGGTGCATCATTAAGAAATGATTTAAGGACTATAAAAATGAGACTGTGTGTATTTTTCTTAAATGGTGTCAAGTCTTGTGATTTTAACCACGTATAATTTGCGTATTTATTAGTTTATTGTGAAAACAACAAAAATGTTTATTTAAATATCTTTATACTTCACTTGTTAAATTCCTCCAAACTCTTGAGTGGCGTAAAATTTGTCTTTTCTTAATCATTATTTATATAGTAGTTATTTAAAAATAAATAAATAAATTTCAAAATGAAAAAATGTTAATAATAAAAAAATCAACAGACAAACAAATAAAGAAATAAATTAAATAAATAAACAGAAACCTCATATTTAATTTATTTATGTAATAAAACTAAAATGTAATAGGATGCCATTTTAATCTTCTAAAAAAGATAGTAAAATTTCTGCTAAATGTGTGTTTGAAAAACATAAAAAATAAATTTAAATAAAAAATGAAAATGAACAAAAAAAATGAAAATTTTATTATGCATCCATTAGAAGTCTTCCCAGAAATGATGATTATTTTGTATCGAATTTCACTTAATATTACTGTTTACGATTACAGAAAAAACTAAATTTAAATTTAAACACATTCAAACCAGAAAATGAAACAAAAATGTAATTATTATAAAAGTGAATATTAAACCATAAATGAAAAAAAAAAATAAAATAAAATAAAATAAAATAAAAAATAATAAAAATAATAATAATAAATAGATTAATAAATAAAATAAAAACAATTAAAAAAAAGAAAAGAAAAGCAATAATTTAAATCATATTTGTAAGAGATTCTATAAAAACTTCTGTACGACACAAAAATCAGAAGAATTTCAAAATTTTGAAATTTACTAAAACTGACACCAGTGACACAAAACAACATCAAAATTGAAATGTCAGTAAAAATAAACAAAGTCAGTATTTCTTTTTCTTTTTCGTAAGCTGTTCACTGTACCCTCTTTCCAACTGCATTTATCTAAATTAAACCTTTTACTTGCAAATTAATTTCAGTAGAAACACTGCCAGTACTGGACATTTAAATTGTATTTTTCTTCTTTTCTGTAATTGTTAAGAGGCAATGTCATGAAATATAAGCGTTTGTTTTTTTACACAGATCTCGTTAAATGAGTAAAATTTTATGCCTGAAATTTTTCAAATGTAAACAGCAGCATTTATTTTTGTAGTTTAAAAGGAATTAAAGTGGGATTTGCGAAGGGTTTGCTTCTGTTCAGCTATTGACTTAAAACATTCAATCTGTTTTTTTTTTTTAATTTACATTTTCATCTGCTTCTCCTTTTTCCATTTTTCCTTAAATTAACCCTTTTTTTTTTCTTTCAAAAAACCTATTTTTCTCACCTGTCATTGTACATTGAAAAAAATTAAAAATTTAATTTTGAAGTAAATATTAAAAAAATAATCTCATTTTTTAAAAATCTATACTTTTATATTTGCTCGATTTTATTACTTTAAAACAAATTTTATTATCATCATTTATTTATTTTTCTATTTTCTTTCTACATTTTCTCATCTATCATGCTGCTTCATAAGAAAATTAAAAAGCTCATTTGTAAAAAAAAAAAAAAAAGTATAGTGTTTTACGTCTGCTACTTTTTATTACTTTTTCATTTTTTTTTTTTAAATTTCTCCCTGCTGTTTTGAGGCTTCACACTAGTATTTTGTGCTGCCTTACAAGTACATCACACTTGTTTCCGTTTGAGACAGAGAGAAAAAAAAGAAGTCTTAAAGGGGAAGGAATTGTGTGTGTTGTGAAGCTCGGAATCGAGGATTGTAAAGTTAAACATGAGTCGATCAACTGCAGGTTTTGTGTTTTCTGAGTCTTTTCACTGGAAGCTTTGTTTCCTCTTCTCTTCATGTTCACAGAAAGTTGGGGGTTTTTTGTTTTGTTTTTGCTGTGTGGTAAATGATTTAGTGTGTGAAAAGAAAATGATTCAAACTTCTTCATGTTTTTTTTTATCTTCTTCAAAATTTTTATTCTTTTTTTTTGTTAACAGAAATAGAAGATTTGTGAATTGAAGAGGTAAAATTAATGTAAGCAAAAGAGAAATGAGAGAGAGAGAGAGAGAGAGAGAGAGAGAGAGAGAGAGAGAGAGAGAGAGAGAGAGAGAGAGAGAGAGAGAGAGAGAGAGAGAGAGTTAGTTGTTTGGAGATGGGATTTGAGAAAGAGTTAAAATAATACAGAGATCATTTTGTTTTCATCTACATATTTATATATTATCCATTAGTGATAAAGCAAGAAAAGAATTTTAAAAAATAAATAAATAAATCATTCTAATTTCAAAAATCAATAACAATTTCTGTAACAGCATTTTATTTTATCTCTGTACCATTACCTGACAAACAAAACAGTCACCCAAACAACAAGAACAACACAAATAAACGAAGAAACAAAAAAATAAAACAGAAATTAAGACATCTTTGTTTCTGTATCGTTTTGTTTTCTACCTGTACGTCTGACAAAGAATAACGAGAAAATAAAAAAAAGAAGAACTATAGAAAATGATTTGTAAAACGTGAAAAAATTAAATAATAATAAAAAAACAAAGATGAGTTTAGAAAAAAGAAGATTTGTTTACGACAGTCAATGAGCTGTGATTCAGGCTCAGTTGTCTTTCAACGCGATTACTTCATCGTCCGCTCAACAAGGTGAATGAGTCTAACAGCTTTCAGCAGCCACAGAAAAATCTATACCTTCTTATCATCATTTCTTTGTACGTTTTTTTTTTTTTTTAATCATTTAAAACTTGAACATCCTTTATTCCTTTTTCTTTATTTTATCTTCTTAACCAGTTAACTTTTTATCATCCTTTTTTTCTCATTTTGTTTTTAATCAGTTACATTTTAACATCCTTTTTTCTTTTTCTTTATAATTATTATTATTATTATGAATGAAACCATTAATTCAAATGCATCAAGAGTTGAGCATTTATTAAAGTTATCATTATTTTTCTCATTTATTTATTTATTTTGTTTTATTTTGTTTTATTTCATTTTATTTTTAAATTTTTAATTAATTTTTTTTTCTCTCTCCATTTCTGGTTGATGCTACTGGAAACTGGAGAGTTACCTTCAGGGGCAGATTACTGTTGTTATTTCAAGCTGCTAGATATATTAAGATGCTAGTGCAAGTTTTGATAACAGCATCTGTTTGCCTAGATAACATGGAATAACAAAAAGTGATGAGGAAAATATAAATGATGACATTAATAAAGATTTGTGCCAAAAACAGACAAAGTCTGTGCCAATCAAAACAAAGTGCGTTTAGCAGATTTCCTACAGTGTAACTTGGATTACATACAAACATTTGAGAGAGAGAGAGAGAGAGAGAGAGAGAGAGAGAGAGAGAGAGAGAGAGAGAGAGAGAGAGAGAGAGAGAGAGTAAAACGGAAAGACAGAGTGAAGAGAGACAGAAAATTCAACTAACTCAGTACTGTGTAAATAATTTCTTTCCTTGCATAGCTCAACTTTATGTAAAAAAAAAAAAAAAAACATTTATCATTTCTTTTCCTTGAAAGATATTTATACTGTATTTAACAAGTATCGAAATTCTGGTCTGCACTGTAATCAAGGCTATCACAAACTGGATTAATATTCATGAATTGCACAACAGGTCCCCGAACCCTGCCATGAAAAGCCCCTTTACCATGGCTGGCCTGAATAGATAGCTGTCCCATCACAATAGGGGGCAGACCATGTTAAAATGGGGCAGACCATGTTAAAATGGGCCAGCCCCTCGTCACCCCAGTCAAAGGTTTGAGGATTCGGTCACTAAACGCTGTCCTGGCCACTGCTGTGAATGTGGGCTATCTGGTCACGGGTGGGCAGTCTGGGTGGGTGGGGGAGACAATAGTCCTTGTTAGGCCGGTTATAGCTGACAGAGAGAGAGTGACAGGACTACCTGAGTGAACCGTTTTGTGAAGAGGTTAGTTTTGTGACATGTGACAAGTTACTGTAATGTGTTAAATACGAATTTTGTTAATTAATTTAGAGAGAGAGAGAGAGAGAGAGAGAGAGAGAGAGAGAGAGAGAGAGAGAGAGAGAGAGAGAGAGAGAGAGAGAGAGAGAGAGAGAGAGAGAGAAAGAGAAATATAGAAAGAGGATGGGGTAACTCAAATACTGAAACAATTTAATTTTTGTTACTAACGTAACTAAGCCAAGAAAAGGTTATTTTTATCATTCATATCTTAATTTCATTTACTTTTCGACAATTTGCTAACACTAATTTCATAAACAAGTTTATAGTTACATCCTTCTGTATTTTATCCTTTCACATTAACAATGTGTGTTTTTCAATCTACTTTTAATTTTTGATCCATTAATATTTTCAATTTCCATCAACTGAATCAATTCTAACCACTTTTAATTAAAAAAATCCATCTGATCATCATTCTGTCTGTCTGTCTGTCTCTATGTCTGTCCATCTGTCATCTCTTCATTTTTATCAATCCACCACTTACTCTCACACCTACCCACTGTGTGGACTGCAAGTGTCAAGATTTAACAGTGCTTGTTAATTTGCATTCATCACCCCGGTAGGAGCCACCTGGGAGATGTTGGGTGTTGTGTAACACACCCTGGCTAATTGGCTTTTCCAGCCCGGCTCATTAATTACAACAAGATGACAACAATGGACTTTTCATAATAATAAATACCATCATCATTAATCAGAAGTAAAGAAAAAAAAAAATCATATTGAAAATTGAGAGAGAGAGAGAGAGAGAGAGAGAGAGAGAGAGAGAGAGAGAGAGAGAGAGAGAGAGAGAGAGAGAGAGAGAGAGAGAGAGAGATAGTTGAGAGAGAGAGAGAGAATAAAGCTAATCAATGGCTAAAGATTGCATCAAAAGCCTAATAAGCAATAAATACCCTTCTGATTGGACCTGATGTCAAAGCACGTAATAAATTGATTTCTGATTGGTCCATATACCACTTCAGGTTCTAAATTGATTTCTGATTGGTCAAGATACCAGAGCATGCAATAAATTGATTTCTGATTGGTCAAGATACCACTGTAAGCAATAAATTGATTTCTGATTGGCCCAGATGCTATTTCAAGTAGTAAATTGATTTGTGACTGGTGGGCCAGAACCCCACCGTGCTGTCACAGGGACCACCTAGTGATCAGGTGTCACGCAATACAAAGATACAAACAAAATGATCTCCTCCTGCCTGCTTGCCAATATGCAGGGGTTCAAGGATCCCCATGGTGGCTGTAGAGTTAATCAGGTGGAAAAACTCAGTCAAGTGAAACTAATTATGATGGATATTCATGCTTAACTAGCTGCAGTGGTTAACCAAAGATGATAAATGTCACAAGAAGTATCACATATTTCACAGACAGATCACCACATTAGTTGCAGTAGTAGTAGTAGTAGTAGTAGTAGTGGTAGTAGTAGTAGTAGTATTAGTGGTAATACAGTACTAGTATCTTCAACATTTTGTAACACTACTTAATCAGGTAAGTTGAACTATTTAAAACAATTTTATATTTTTGTTAATTGTATTATAGTTGCTGTCACTGCTGCTGCTGTAAGAGCTGTTGTTGTTGTTGTTACTATAACTGTTATTACCAATATTATAATTACAATTCTTTTTTCTTTTTTTCAAACTGGACAAATGTGTTACTCCTTTTTATCATTACTCTTATTAAATTTATAAAATTATAAGAAAAAAAAGAAAAGAAAATTTTTATTTCAACTTCTACTTTATTTCAGTTTAAAAATCATTACTAAAAACTTTTATTTAAAAATTTGCCATTTTAAATTTCAGGAAATCAAGCTGCAATTCCACCTGCCCCAACACACAGGTCACAATGAGTGGAGTCTGCTGCCACGACAACGACCTTCAAAATGCTGATTGAGAGACATATGATGAACGTGCTCTTCTACGTCGGGATCATTCTTCCAACTGTGATAACCGTCATCCTCTTCGTGCTCTTCATCGTCTGCTGGAGACGCCTCAAAGCTCGCAAGGAGATGCTCAACAAGATCTACGACCCCCACAAGAAGCTCAGGGAGATGGGCATGCCCAGGGTCCCACCCCCACCCCCGATATTCGTCCGCGAAGGTCGCGCGAGGTCGACGTTCGCCGGGGAGGAGAACACGGGGTACGACGTGAGCAGGAGTCCGTCTGGAGGAGGGCAGGAGCAGCTGGGGGGGTCCCTGTACCACGCCCCCCACGACAGCGGGCTGTCTGACCTCAGCGACGCGCAGTGCAAGGACCGGCCTCACTCGCAGGCTTCACAGGGGTCCACGGACTCTGAGGACTCCGGATTCAGGAGTTCCCGTTCCGGACAGTTCAACCAGAAAGGAAGTGGGAACAATATGGCCGACGCTCCGCTGCTGAAGTCGATCAAGTCGAGGAAAGAGCGGCCTGCGCAGGTTCCGGATTGTGAAAAAACGTCGTGTGTGAGAAGTGTCAGCAGCGTTTTCCCAACAAACAGTTTGTCTGTGTGCAGCTACCCTCACCAGCTGCATCAACAGCAGCAGCAGCAGCAGCAGCAGCCGCATCGTAAAGTGGATATAAATGACATCAGTACACATGTTAGCTGGTTGTATTTACAAAATCTGACTTCAAACAGTGGTTGTGGTGGTGGTGGTGGTGGTGGTGGTGGTGGTGAAGAACACATGACGACTGCCCAGGTTCACTGTTCTAATTCTAGTGCTGTTCAAAGTGATGGAGATTTGTTTGGATTTTCAGTTGTTTGATTCACCAATCTTCTCTGACAATTCTGTTTTGGAATTTTTTTTTGTTTTTTTTTTTTTTCTTCTTCATAATTCCTTGGATTACCAACAGAACTTCATTTGCTGAAGAAACATATGGTCACAACTATAATAGACACATAAAAAAAATAAAAATTCTCTTTTCATTTTATTTTCAAAAATGACCTGTGAGGATTTTTTGTTTTTCTGTTTTATTAGTTTGTGATGTGAACTGTCTTTCTTTCCTGTGATTCCCCGTGGAAACCTAGTCTAAACGCAGGATGAGTGTGCCAGCATTCGCAACCTTCTCAAACATTACTGGGTTGGTTTTTTTGTTTGTTTGTTTCTTTTAAAAGAAAAACAAAGCCTTATTTTTATCTCTGGCAAATATTTAACCAAATGTGCATCTGCAGCAGCATTGAGGAATCAGTGATGTAAACAGAGGAATGGATTTGTTTCTGGTTTCTCCCCTGCAAGTGGATGTAACTTGCTTTTCACTTTGTGACAAAATGGATTTACTTTCCATTTAATATTCATTGTGTTGAACACTGCTTAAGACCGTTGGTTATTTATTCTGTTTTTGTTGTTTGTTCTTTTACTTTTTTTTTCTTTCTATTGCATTCCATCAATTGAACTGGGTTTTTTTTTTTTTTTTCATTTTTTCTAACGAAAAAGAGAAAAAAAACAAAACCAAACAAAACATTCCTACTGAATCTCAGAAACATGGAGGAAAATAACAAAAACAGAAATTGTTGTTAGTTAAGTTATTTTGTTCAACCAACAAACACATCTGTCAAAACCTCTGACTAGAAAATTATAAATAATAAATTTATTTAGTTCTTTTTTTTATATTCTGTGTACGAACACAAAGTAAATAATACAAACTAAGCGTTTTCAATGTTGGTGCTTTCTGGAAAAGAATTTTTTGATCTGACGTGTCACAGCGTCACAAACGACATTGTTGTTGTAGCTGTTATTGACCGACGATGGAGAATAAACAGCTGGGAAGTGACCAGCCCGTGATAGAGTCGACTGAAAGGAGAACTGGACCCAGTGTTGGTCAGAGACAAACGTCACTGTTTTGACTTGTTCTTCTTTGTTTGTGTTCTTCATGTCCAGTGTGAGGTGTGTTGACTGATAATATACGAGTGATTTTTTTACCTGTTCCTTGTTTTCTGTTGCTTTTTTTTTTTTTTTTTTCACCTTTAAAATTAGTGTTCACTGGTTTTTGTCAGCCAACAGCTGGCTTTAATCTGCATTAATTTGTTACAGTAGATTGTTAATACATTCGGTTTGTTTTCACTGATTACAAGATTATTATTTATTTATTCATTTATTCACTTTATTCATTTATTTATTTATTTATTTATTTATTTATTATTATTATTATTATTATTATTATTATTATTATTATTATTATTATTTGTGATTATAAAAAAAAAATGAGAGGTGTTTAAAGAAAATAAGAAAATGTAACACATTCCTGAAATAAAATAATTATATAAATCTCAAAATTAAATTTACATTTTATAAATCTTTTGTGAATTCATATAAATGTTTAAACATTTATTTAAAAAACAAAATTAACTGGCTGTGATGGTAGAAAAATGACATTTAAAGAAAAGAAAGAAAGAAACTAAAAAGTAATGAAAATGATGGCCACAATTTTAAAAACATGTTAATAAATAAGAATAATATGATAATTAGTCTAATCAGTTTTAAAAACCACTTTGGTTGTGTCTGACACTGTTCAACAGACAAACAGAAAATGTTACTTTTCTTATTTTCTAAATTCTTGTTTTATTACTAAAAATAAAACCACATTGTTTTCCTAGTGGTCCTTTCTCTTATACAAGTTAAAAAAAAAAATAAATAAAAATTATTGTCATTTTTTAAATTATTATTCATAACAGAATCAAATTCAATTATAAAACCTTAACCTGTCACTTTTCAAATACAATTTCAAATCCCCATTTTAAATTTAATAGAATTTAGTTTTTCTTTCTTTCCTTTTTTTTCCCTTTTATTTCTATTTATTTATTTATTTATTTTATCACTATTATTATTTTATTTCCCTGTTTCAGTTTGCTACTTTTCACCTTTTCAAACTGAAAGACCCTTTCAATTGCAATTAAGTTCACTTTCAGGTAAACCAGTGCACTGGGTTCCAGTCCCATTAATGCACAGGGTGCAAGTCTAAATAAATGTTCAGTCTATTAATGGCCGACTTCCTGTTTGCAATTCATGACAACTGCAAATGTAAAATTTTCCAGTTAAATCGTTAATTGTTTTTGGTCACAACACAATCTGTTGTTCATTTAACTGCAGTCTGTTTAAAACAAATTTTATTCTTTCTGTATACAACAGAAAATAATGTTCTTAAGCAATTTCTTTTGTTTATTTTGAAAAGATAAAATAAAGATCTTTAAGCAGTTTTAATTTCAAATTAACTTTGAAGAGAAATTAATGGGTTTTTGTTGTTTTTATTGTTACTGTCACCATCATCATTATTATTGCTATTATTATTATTATTATTATTATTATTATTATTATTATTGTTATTGGCACTGCTTATTGTTGTTTTTATTACCATTATTATTGTTGCCATTTGTATAATTATCATTATTTAAGTTATTATTACAACTACTAATTATTATAATTTTTGATAAAATTCAATTTTTATGATTAATAAACAAGTCCTCCCCCAAAATAACACACTTCATAAATTGATTAACAAACAACAACAACAACAACTGTAATAAAGAAAAATATGTAATTTCAACGAAAGATTAAACAAAATAAAAACAGAAAAAAAAAACTGATGAACAAATTTCATGTAATTTAAATATATTTTATCCTTTATTTATTCTTTTATGTTTATTTATTTTCATACTTATTTACATGTCTGAAAAACCCACCAAACAAGCACATTTAAAAAAATGTATCTTGAATTTAATTCATTCCTGTTTTGAGTATTTCATACCAGTCACCACTCACTAACAATGAAACTGTGACACGATTCTACGACTGAGAGATTTATAAATGCGTGTGAATTTTGTTAAGAAAAGAGAGAAATAATTATGTTAAACCACTGTTGTATATGTCTGTTTTGTCATTTAACTCAAAAGAGTTGTTTGAATATTAAAATAATTTATGTAACAATTTTATATTATTTTGGGTGTTTGTGTTTTTTTTCTTCTTTGT